>CAUYQV010057753.1:0-10672 GCA_963574575.1 Galagoides demidoff
GAGGGGAGGGGGGTGAAGGGAAGGTGATTGGTGGGATCACGCCTATGGTTCATCCTATAAGGGTACATGTGAATCTCTCTAAATGTAGAATATAAATGTCTTAACACAATAACTAAGAAAAAGACATGAAGGCTATGTTAATCAGTTGCAAGATAATAATTTAGACAACAGTAGTGAAACTCAGGTACTGAGTTCAGCTCCATACTGGCTGTTTTCATTGTTTGATAGTTTGTTTTACAACTCTTTTTTTTTTCTTCTTAGTTTATGAAAAGTCTGAGAGAATAAATCAGGGATGTTTATTCCAGAGACAATTTGTGTTTCTTTTACCAGGGCCCACAAAAAATTTTACATCAAGGGTCATCTTGTACCCCTTCTCTGTACCTCTACTTAAGCCTGAAGAATGATACCCTGTCTTTGCTGCTATAATAAAGTTCTGAGTGATATTGGCACTTGACCTCAAGGAAAACACATTTTCTTCTAGCACTTTCTGTTTATCCTTTAGAGTCTGCAGCCTTTTTCCATGATCTTTGAGATGTCTTATCATGGCCATGTCAGCAATGCTACATATCCCCTCCAATACACTCATCTATTATATTAGAAAGCTTTGTTTACAGTTTAAAAAACTACCTCTTTACACTGTCAAAATTTTGCTTACTTTTTTTTTACACTTCAATGTTAACTTATTTTATTGCAATAGTAGTATGTTGAAATAAGTAGTTATAATAGGTACTTTTATTTTTATTAAAGTTTTATCATCTTTTTTTTACTTTCTATTTAAATATTAAAATCCTATATCAATTCCTCATATTTTCCAGTGATATTGGATCTTAATTATTGGATTAAAAAGGACAGAAGCTTATTTCAGAGTGTGAGAGTGAAGCATCTAGGATTCTTTCTAACTATATTAGTTGAATTAATGCAAAGAAGAGACATAAAACCAAGTCAAACTGATTGCAGTACTCTTTAAAAAAAATCTACCTTAAAAAATTTATGTTTACAAAGGCTTAAGTACCTTTAGCTTTTGTTTTTCTAGACTATAAGTAAATATGACTAACATGTATTTATTTATTTAGGAATTTTATAACAGCTTTATTCATAATAGCCAAAAACAGTAAATAGCTCAAACTCTCTGTCCTTCAAGAGATGAATGGTTAAATAAGGGTGATACATTCATATCATAGTATGGTGTCCTCCAAAGGAAACAAATCATTAATACATAGAATAATTTAGATGAATTTCCAGAGACTAATGCTGAATGGAAAAACAATAAAGCTCCATAGTTACACACCGTTTGATTTCATTTAAGTAAGATTCTTGAAATGACAAAACTATAGAAAGTGAGAATAGGAGTAGTTGGCAGAAGTTAAGAAGGAGATGTGGGCTTGAAGGAAGAGGAAGTGTCCGTAAAAGGGCAACCTGAGGGATCTTTATGTCAGGCTGTCAGTCTGTTGTTGATTCTTGAGGTGGTGTTGACTAAAGAATGATCAGACAAACACTAGACTGTGTTTATTGAGGAAGAACAAGGTAGAGGGATAGAGAAAGAACAAGATACATTTACCATAAGCAAGGAACAGACAGACCACTGCTATAACAAGAGGCCCTGGTAGGGGGGGGGTGTGAGTCTTATTTTATTGTCTGAATTGGACTTTCCTCCTGGTTCTAACATCATCATCCAACCACTTTCATGGACAGTCAGTGACATGACAATTAGCCTTAGGCTACTCTAGGCCACTTTCCAGAACTCATTGTGCCTGGGCCGTCTGGCCCCTGATGTGGGTAATTCCCTCATCCTTTTGCAAACTTGCAGGGTGCTCCTCCTCTCCCCAAATGTTGGGGTAATATCCAAGTGAGGAAATAAGATGGTAGGGAGCCCACCCCTGTCTTTATTCTCTGGATATGGGGTGGCACCGAGCTGGGGAGCCTGCCTTTATCCCAGTGAGAGCCAAGATCCCTCACTATCTGCCTAACACTTATGCTTATGGAGATGTTCCACGTCTTGACTGTATTTATTTCAACATACTGTTTGTGATTGGTGCCATAGTATTACAAGATGTTAGCACCAGGGAAAGTTACCAAGGGTTTCTCTTTTATAATAATTGATAGATAATGAAAACTTTTTCCTCCATTAATAAGTAACAACACATACATCTAAGCTCCCAATTTCTAACATCTTCTAAGGGAGTAATTTTTCTCCCTTTTAATATATTTTAAATGGAAAATGTTTTTTATTTAGTTTAATTTTACTTGTTACACTAATAACAAGTCATTTTCTCCCCATTTGGTTTTACAACAATTGTACAAGTATTATTACAATAATAAATACAATTCAGTGAATCATAATATATGTGCACCACTTTATAGTCAAGCTCTTATTTAGAATCTGTCTTTTACATTACTGCTCTCTGTGTGTTACTGTAATTCTGAAAACTTGCCATATTTTATAGGATTTCAGAGGTACAGTCAATGGGAAAGTCACCAAGCAAATAGCAGAGCTGACCTGAGGACTGGCTTTGTGAGGACTGGTGAGGACATATTCTTCCCAGAAATATTTTGTAAGGTGTACAAGTTATTTATATAGGAAAACCCCCCAAAAGTGGGACCTTGGGAACTGAAACCCAAACAAAGCTCTGCACATCAAATTATGGTTTCCACTGAGTTACTTCTGCTTAGAGAGGTGCCTTGTCTGGTTTGCAGTGGAACGAGTGGGGACGAGAAGGTGACAGCGCACTTCAATTTGGATGTTACATGTGGTTACCTTCCCGTTCTGCTCTACTTCAAGAAAAACTCTAAGCTGTAATCCTTTATCATTAAGGATAGTCAATTTTATTGCCCTCATTCTCACTAATGAAAATTGAGAAGCTTTGGATATAAAAATATCCAGCCTTGAAAAGTAATCATGTTGAAAGAATTAAAATAATAAGCTTTTAAATGCTTGCCAAGTCTTTTAATTTACGTGAAATATGGCAAAGGCAAATATTGAAAGGAAAGAAGATTGTGGAAAGAGGATTTATACTTCAAAAATCAGGTAGCAGTTACATTGAGGCACGAACCCTATTTTCATTTAAAATTATTTTATTCTTCAATAAGTATAAAAAATAAATTCAGAAATGATAGCTATAGTAAATACACAGGACATTGAAATCTTAGCTCATTTTCTTAAATTATTTTTTATCTATAGTTTTTCTTTTTACTTCTCTGGGAGTAATGCCACATACTGAATGTTTATTTATTTATCTGGCCTCTGGAATAAGCACATGAATGTGGGTAAATTGGTTTTTGATGGGATGTTTTGACCAATACACTCATTAAGAATATCAGTTTCTATTTAGTGTTTTTAAAAAATAAGTTGGTATTGCACCTCAAATGAGAGGAATTATTAAATTTTCTAAAATATAAGAAGATCCAGAGTCAAAAATTTCTTGTTTACAGTATCTTATTCTAAGTAAGAAACTAACATATTATTTTTCAAAGCCACACAGTAAAACAAATGCTCTAGTCATTCTGCTACCATGATAAAGAAAAAGTGTGTTTGACTCAGTTAAAATGGGTCAAAGCTGAAAGCCACAGACGTATGTCCACGTGCAGTTCGATACTGGACATTTTGACCAGAACAGCATTTATTTGCTCAGCCTTTTTTCCTTAGTGCTGCCTTCCTCATAAATTTTGTTTTAAATATTTTCTGAATATAAAATATCAGAGAATTACACCATGTAATTTGTAAATCAAAAATGCAGAATATCTAAAAGGAAATGTATACTTTAGTGTACTGCAACCTCAGAGTAGCTACAATTGAACATTCTCCTGAAAACAGTTTTGATCAAAGAAACTCAAAGATAAAGCCGTTCTTGGAATTATTTTCTTAATAATCTGAAAGGGACTTTCAAGATAATTAACTGTAACTCAATTATTTCATCAATGCAAACAGAGAACTAAGGCTTCTATGGAGAGATGTTTAAGGTTAAATGTCAAAGACTCTCTCTATGAAATCTCAGGTCTCTCGTGGTGTGTGCTTTCCCTGAGACACCAGTGAGACCCTGATGACAAATTAATTAATGACAAGCTCACTAAAAATCATACAAAAGAGAATATAATAGAACTAGAGCTACAACTGTATGTTTGTTGATAATTTATGAATGAGGAAAAATTAATGGTTTTCTAAAACATCCTCCAAATTATATTTATTGAACCACGTTTTTCATTGTACTTACATAGCCGATAAAAATGACCATAATATAAATTAGCATAAAATATAATTTTGTCTTCAATTAATGGGAAAGGAATTCACTTTTTGCCTCATCACTATTCATGTGTAGTTTGATTTCAAACTGTAGTTTCATTTCAAAAGTATCCATATGAGCTATATATATTTATGCAAAATAAGTATATATTGTCAGAGAATAACTTGTTCAAATGTTCATGGGAGGCCTCTAACCAGGGTAGAGGTGTTAATTCAGTAAACATTTTATTTTTATTTATTTATTTATTTATTTTTTGTAGAGACAGAGTCTCACTTAATCAGCCTTGGTAGAGTGGCATGGCATCTCACAGCTCATAGCAACCTCCAACTCCTGGGCTCAGACGATTCTCTTGCCTCAGTCTCCAGAGTATCTGGACTACAGGCGCCCGCCACAACACCCAGCTCAGTAAACATTTTATTTACAGAAATAAAATATCTTAGTAAAATGTTGCTTAATCAGCATAATCTACAACCTGCATAAGAAATTCTCTACCAAAATATTTCTTTCTTATCAAGCTGAAATTAAAAAAAAAATATGGCCTGTTAGATCAATAAGGAATCTTTTCTAATAGTATTTTACTTCTACTTGTTCAAAAATCATGTGTTTGGAAAAGTATGTACTTGGATTGGTAAATTTGCAGTGGTTTGCTCAAACTTAAAATAGTCTATAATTAAATACATTTATTTTTAAAAATGGTTTAGAATTCTGAAAACATCTAGCTCTAAATGCCATTTTTTATCACTTAACAGAGAACATGCTTTTTTTATATTTAAGAAAACACAAAATAGAAGAACCTATTTTTTGCATTTATAAATATTTTTAGATCTTGTTTTAATTTAGAGTTCCTTGTTACAAAACTAGAAAAAAGACCATTCTAGATTAGTTGTTCATTAGATGAGAACTTATTAGAATAACAAGTGATAGCTCATTGAACTTATGTAAAGAGTAAAGGAAAACTTGAGAAATGAAGAAGAACCTAAAGAGACTCAGAGGAATAGAACACAGCTCTCCTTAATCCTAATACCTAGAGATTCAACGACTCGTGGAAGTATGTGTGTCTAACTGGCATCTCTAATTCTCAGAATATGTGGAAACCTGACTTGACTGTTTTTTCTTTAGTAAAGGGAGGAGATAAGTATCCCACAAAAAAGAATAATAAGAGAGTTTAATTCTAGGCAAATAGGCATATACTCTATTTCTCTGGATTTTTAGTATCAATGGAAACATTGGTTCATGTACCTAAAATTCCAATGCCCCAAATTCATTAAAGCAATCATTATCTAACCCAGACACATGTACCCTGAAATTAGGGTCCCAAAGGCTCATCAGTCATGGTAACTAAATTCCATTTTACTATTTCTTCACTGTAATCATTTCTCTGGTAATTATTAATTTACTAATTATTATACTTTGTGATTTTGTGACCTGATTTAAACCATACAGTTAACTACTATCAAACAAGATGTAATAGTAGAGAAAAATGGAAGAATATAGAAGAATCCCAATTAGTAGTTTGTTTGTAATAGTTTATGACATTATTAATACTTTGTCAAATTTCTCCATTGATTACACAAAATCCATTATACACAACTTCCTAATACTAAATACGTTTTACAAAATGTAGATATTGTCTGCAACTCTAGACTGGGTTTACTTCTTTTTTTAATTTTTTTTTTGTTATTATTACATCATAATTGTGTGTATTGATGCATTTGTGGGGTTCAGTGTATTGATTTGATATACAATGTTAAATGTTTACATTGAACTGATTAACACATTCATCACAATAATACTCTTTTCTTAATAGCTTTGAAATGTACCATTGCATCATGTACATTAGGTGAGGTCCTCCCAAATACCCCCCCTCTCCCCTCCCCTCTCTCTCCTCTTCCCTTCTACTTTCTGGACTATAGTTATGTTTTACCATTTGTATGAATGTGTAGGTGATTATATATTTATTTTATAGTAGTACTGAGTACATTAGATACTTTTTTCCTATTCTTGAGATACTTTACTAGCTTAATCCAGTTAAACATAAAAGATGTGAAGTCCTCATCTTTTTATGGCTGCATAGTACTCCATGGTGTACATATACCACATTCGTTAATCATGGGTCAATGGGTACAATGGATTTACTTCTACTTACACTTTGGTGGTATTCTTTAGAAGACTACAAAGCTACTAAAAAAATTCAAGGTAATTATCGTACATATTATTTAACAACTATACTACATTAAAAAGATCCTTTGTGCCAGAAATCCCTGTGACTTGGTCACCTTCACAACAAGCAACTTAAAACACCGTATAAGCCACCCTGCTGTGCTCTTTAGCTTTCACAAAGATTTAGTAGAAGTTGTTTGGGAAACACAAATACTATATGACATACTGTTATAAAAGATTTGAAAATTTTTTCCTTGCACTTTGGTTATTCCAATTGACATATCTGGTTTGTCAAAAATATATTAGTTAATAAAAAAATTAGCAGAAGTAGTAATACTTATTTAAGCCTATGCGTCATTTTGATTTCTCTGGAGTCCTTTCTCATGCGGCAGTTAATGATTTTTCTGTATTTTTGGCAGATCTATTTCCATATTTATGTTCATTTAGCAGATGATGTACCAGAACCTCAGACAGGTTAAGTGACTTTTTCAAGATTGCACAAGTGGCAAGTGGAAAAGTTGAAACAGAATTTTCAGCATCATAGATCTATACCTTTTTTCATTGCCATCTCTAAAATTAACATGTTTGAGAAGATAAAAATGAAATGTAAAATAGGAAAGACACAGACAAAGAGAAACTATAAAGAACAGTCGCATGGCCCACATAACGGCTCATGATCAGGTCAGTGAATACGGCGACACTATTTTATCAGACTTCGCTCTGTTTACGTTGAGCAATTTTCAGCTCCTGAAACTTGCAAACTCTGTTCTTTTACACATACAGTTTTTGGCACAAGCACTTTCTGATGTCTGATAAACACTTTCCCTCTTTTATAATGTTACATACAGCTCCGATTCTTTGGAACTCACTTTACATGTCACCCCGTCTGCAAGTCTGTCATGGTCTTTCCCTGTTTGCGATCATCACCCCTCTCCTATGTTGAGCATGTCTTGATTTCACTGCCAACGAAAGTCACAATCTATTGGAAATCTTGCTAACACGCCAGGCTACTCACTAATCTGCTAGCAATTGGACAGCAGAAGCTGTCTTTAAAGAATTATTTTCATGGATTCAGAATGACAAAGTGAAAAAAAATTTAGAAAAAAAGAAACACATCTTTATTTGGATGACACTTGTTTGTAAACAACCTCAAGGTCAAATTAAAAAATATTTTATTGGCTCACTTTTTTTCCTGACGATCTTATATTAATCAAAGATGTGACATTTCAAATGGATACAGTGGAGCTTACAAATATTTCATGAGCATTATCAAACTATAAATGCGGAATTACCTTTTTCATTATAAAAATATTTAGATGTATGGTGTTTGTGTTCATAGATTTATAAAAAGTAAAAAAATGGAAAAGGAACATTTAGTTAAATTCAAATCTCAGCTAAACAATTTTTATATAATTGTTTTATGTTTAGCTATTACAAAATTTCTGCTAAATATGGTTTTTCTTTCTTTTTTATTATAAAAACACTTATTTCTTTATATCTCTAGCATGGCAAGACTACTTTGGTGTTGCTTCTATTTATTAGACATAGAAATCTTTGCCTTTTAAATGAAATAGTCCTACTATGTACATATAATTATAGATATGATCAGTTATAAGTTTATCATCTTGCTATACTTTTATGTTAGTCCTACCTGGTCTTTTTTCTTTTTTCCTCATTTTTAGAAATGTTTTCTTATTTGAATTGAGTATTTTTCTTCTCTTCTATTGCCTTATCAGCTATATGTCTTTATTTTGTTACATAGGTGATTCTTTTAGGGTTTACAATTTGCATCTTTGCTCCTTACAGTGGACTTTAATTGACACTAAAGCACTTCACATAGAAGTATTTAAATTTCTTCCCTCATGGCCTTTATCCTTTCATTATGTTACAGTTTATTTATATTTCACTTGACAATATCCGTATGTTATTAACTCCAAATTATATTCTTATTCTTGTTTCTTGTAGAGATTTTGCTAATAAAAATATGATATATGTAATTACATTTACATTGACACTCATGGAGTTATGATTTCTAGTGTGGTTCCTTCCTTAGCACATATCCCTATTTTGATAGGTGAAAAGTCATGTTTTATCCATGCCCAGCTTGAGATGCTCTCATGACAGTCAATCAGGCATGGAAGAGAAACAAGTTACGCCTGAATTTACTGTTCCAGGATTAGTCAGGCTACAGTCTATTCTGTGTCATCAGAAGAGTGTACATGATTTTAGAGCATCTTGGTTCCAGTTTTAGAAAAAAAAGAACAAGGAATGTGGAGAGCCAGACAAGTTAAATAACTTAAAATTGATCAGTTATAATGACAGCTATTAACATTATATATTAATAAACTAATCTTTCTGTTTAGGAATATAAAGACGGTATTTTGGTTCCATAAAAATTTTCCCATAAGATAAGCAGAGAGAAGCAAATAGAATTCCATATGGCTCCTCATACACTAAATGTAAAATCAAACATATAATTGGCCCAGTTAGAATTTATGCAGGAAGTAACCAAATCTTAAAACCCTTCAAGGTTACATTTGATAAATCTTTGTTTTCTGGCATATATTTGGGATAAATTAGCTGTCAGATATTATGTATGTGATTATCTGTGTAATCTTTATAAATTTATTTCTTTGAATTTCATGTAGTAGGCATACCTACTGAATAATATATGTATTAATTATTAGAGTTTTGTATTTGGGGGATATAAAGGTACACATATAAAAATATAGGTAAAAATGTAAGAAATCTAAGAAGTCTTCATAAACTTTTGAAAAGTTACTTGTTATATCAACTCAATAGTCATATTTTCTTTTGATGACTTCAATGACATCCAGCCTTTTTAAAAATAGAACCCACTTCTGCTCTTGTAAACGACTATACATTTAATTTTAAACTCTAGGTATGTTAAAACACAATTTTGAGTAAAGTAACACAACACAAAACAGTTAAATAATTTTGAGTAAAGTAATACAACACAAAAATTAGTGTGATTATTATTGTATAAAACGTGGAAACAGGTAAAACTATTTTATGCTGTTTGAAATCATGATAATGTTTAGCCTCAGTTGAGGGGAGAAGTAAGTAAACAATGAAAAGGATTTGGAAGAAAGCTCTGGGGGCCATTGTGATGTGCTCTGTCTTGATTTTTATTCTGGAATAAAAATGCCTAACCTCTAGAAATGCATCACTAAAAACATGTAAGCTTTTCTGAATGTATATTACATATTATTAATAACAATTTAAAAGATTCTTAATCTAAATACCAAGAAGCTTTCTGGGATGTAAAAATGTTGCCTTCTCTTTGGCCATCTGCAAGTTATTCACTCTGTCATAACTTGATCTTGTTCTTATTTTTTTGACAATCTAAAGATCATGTCTAACGTGCACTGAAAATACAGAAAAATGACTTTCTTACTTTCCCTAAACACAAAAACCTAGGAACTACTTTTGCTTTATACCTACCACTCATCTATCAATATTTAATGATCTACCTACCAAAAAGATTGATCTGGGAAATGATTCCATTGCTTTTCATGCCCCACTGCTTGAATCTAAAATCAAGCCTATGTCAACAAAACTATTTCAATATTCTCTTCTTATTCCTATTTTTAATTTTACTGTTTTAAAATCCATTTTTCATCTAGCAGCCAGAATAAGTTTTCTGATGTGTTTCTCAACCTTCTAAAGCTCTATGATGACTTCTTATTATACCTGAAATAAAATGTAAATTTGAATTAAAAACTTCATTGTCTATCTCGTCAGTATGACAGCACTTTGGAAAATGCCATTCTGGTTTCTGCTTTAGTGTTTTAGTTCTAAATGTAAATCTCCAGAATGCATACCTTTCTCCTAATTTTTCTTCTTATCCTGAAGATGTCCATGAAAACTTGGGGATTTATTCATTTGTTTAGTATTTGTCTCAGCACTCCAGAGTATAAGCCTTATAAATGAGCTATAACTTTGTTTCATTGCTACTATAGGCACAAAAGATACATAAAATGTAATAGGTGCTTAGTTAGTCATTCAATGAAAAAGAAAATGAATAAAAAGAAGTTGTATATATGCTTAACAGTCAATTAAACTATTGAAATTTACTTTTGTTCTTTAAAATGTATAAATACATAACTTTTATATTTTTTTTTTTTTGAGACGGAGCCTCAAGCTATCCCCCTGGGTAGAGTGCCATGGCATCACAGCTCATAGCAACCTCCAACTCCTGGGCTCAAGCGAGTCTCCTGCCTCAGCCTCCCAAGTAGCTGGGACCACAGGCG
>CAUYQV010057756.1:0-19125 GCA_963574575.1 Galagoides demidoff
GATAATAAGCCCAAGTAAGAAGGGTGAGTAGAATGATTTCAGCTTCCAGGTAAATTATAAAAATAATACCTTATTATTATATTGAAAGTTGATTTCTTCTCATGGGTATTTAGAAATGCACAAATATTTTTACAGATCATCTTGTGATGGCAAAGAATGATTTTGCACATGGTGGCGTTAAGGAAAACCCATTTTCGTTTCCTTTGACTTCAGTCTAAGATCACAAATGTTGGCACTCTCCACCGAACCAAGGATAGACTTCCCTAAGCATGTTTCACGATAATAGCTTTCGTTTTATTTTGGTTGGCTAGATGTATGTTGCCTCTCCAAGACCTCAATTATATAACCTGGGATTTCCACATTGTTTTTGACAGAAAAGTAGAACAAAAATAAGTTATGCAGACAAAATTTGAAACACATGATATGGAATTGAAAGGACTTAGTGATGAAAAAGTCGTCTGAGTTAGTGGTAATCAAATCTTGAAATAGATTTCTTCTTGAACAAGCAAACAGTTCAAAGTATTTGGCTATGCATCATTGTTTTTTCAAGCTTAAAAAGATTATATTGCTCCATCTCTCAAGTGTAGCATAGTTACAGCTGGACTTGGATGCAGTAAACATCAAACTCTTATTCCAGTCTTGAGCTATACTCTTCACGCAGCACCCTTTACAAGGTTCTGGCTTCCCAATCACAGAAAACAGGCAAGATTGCAGAAATAAGGAAAAATAATAAGATTCTGAAAACGATAGACTATTGCAACAGATGTTCTGCTTTTGTGATTCTGATTGGATTAAGCTGTTTTAATCTTCTAATGCCACAGAGAAAGGTTCTATTAAGCTCTTATTTAGTATCTGTTATTCTGTATCTTATAGACTTTAAAGTATTTTTGGGGTCAGGGACACTTGTGTGCATCTGATAAAAACTATGGCTCTCCATCCAAAAATAATAAAAAAACAAAACAAGATAAGATATAAGCTTCAAAATTTTCCACTATCGTTTCAGTGGACTCATGGACCTGTAAATTTGCTCATGGACCCCAGGAGAGAACCTGGACCCTAGAACATTTGAAAATGCAAATCCTAGAGAAAGGATAACTTAGAATAGTCTCTCTTAAACTTTTGGAATACAAAACCCTCTTAATGAACCTTTTATGTCCATAGGGACTATCCATGTTGAGTAATTTTTTTAAAAAAGATTTATGAGAATTTTTTTTGAAAAATCATATGTGTTAGACAGACTTTAAACATTTACCATCCTCTTACTGAAAATCTAAATTCATCTCAAAAATAGATAGCTAAAGCATTAGATCAGTTGCCATAGCCAAATGGTTTAAGAAATAAATTCCTTAAACAGATTAACATTAAGCACATAAATAATTTAATTCTTTCTTCTCTTTTCCATTAGATAAGAAAATTCTAAGCACAGTTATAAATCATCAGAGCTGGAAGAGAATGTTTTATGCCTCTGACAAAGGGCTCTGGATATTTGGATTGAAATTATGAAGAAATTTCCTGCTAACAAATTTCTTATTATAATTGTCCACTTAAAATCTGGACAATTGCATGGTTTGACTTGGGAGATAGTAGTAAATGGTTTCTGTTCTCTGGTTATGTTTGATTCTGGAGAGCATTCTATATTTTACAGAATAGTAAACAAAAACAACATGATGTTATTTTTTATCTAAATGAGGAAGAAAACTGAGAATTTGGTGTTTTTAAAGTCATACACACAGTGATAAATTGTTTTCACCCAGTTTATTTTCTAAAGAAATCTTCTCTCCAACATTAAAAATTGAGTGAATTTTTGGCTCTAATATATTAGAATCAGGCTACTAAAAAAGCCAAAAATACTGCCAAGACATGCTACTGGAGCAAGCCACTTAAAGTCTTTGAAACGGTCTTTTCTGGCACTTTTTTTTTTTTAATGAAACCGAAATATGTGATACAGTATTTCTCATTGAAGTTGAAGCCTTTTCTCATTTTAAACATGTGATAGATGTTTATACGTGATGGTCATTTGTTCACTGAGCACACAGAATGACTTAGGACTACTGGCTATAATTTGATTCCACATGTATTTCCATTTTCCAGGATGATCACAATATTTATTCAAGAAAACAAAGCATAGATCCTGCTGAAGGTAAAATTAGAATACAGAATCTGGAAGATTTTTTTTTCCAATGCACAAAATTCCAAATTGGTACTTACTCTACCCTGTAAAACTATCACGTGGACATACCTTCCCTGTGGTGTTGTGCCATTCTTAGAGTAATGCCCTTGTCTGCATATTCCAAGACAGCTCACAAGATCCATGATCTCATGGCAAGGAGGAAAAATGAAAAGGAGGGCGCAAATCTGAGAAGTTACACATCTCACTTTTATATATCTTCCACCCAATTCAGCACATTCACCTGGTCAGACCTAGCTGCAAGAGAGGCTGGAAAATTATCTCCTTTATTCTGAGTGACCATGAGCCCAACCAGTCTAATACCATTTTTTTTTAAGGAGAATGCTTTTAAGTAAAATTAGCAGTATCAGCTGTAGCCACCAACTACTTCCTGTGAATCAAGCATTGTGGATTTGACTTTTAGTTGTAACCTTTTACTGCCAAGAAACATCTATCTTATATACAGTGCCTGTGCTTCATCAGAGCTGTTTCTAACTTAACTTGTTTTCTGGTCTTTACCACGATCACAAAAGTTAACTAAACAAACAAACAAAAAAAAATTATTCAGCTACACCTGTGTTGGCATGAAAGAAAAATGATTAATTTGTCTCCAATAAGGGCTTTCAGTGATAAACAGAACCAAAACAAAACACTAAAATCATGGAGTACTTTTTTTCTAAGAGTTTCACACCACAAATTCCTTAAACAGGTTAATATTAAGCACATAAATAATTTAATGCAATTATAAATCAAGTTTCCACCAAATGAGAACTTCTCAGTTTCCCTAGCAGAGAAACTAGGCACCAGTTTCTAGGCACCAGAGAAACTAGCACCAATGGGTGCTTGAAGTTTCCAGCACCAGTTACTTAGAATCCACATTTGGGGAACACACTTAGGGATAAGGCACCAGAGTTTTGTGATTGCAAACAAGTCAACTCAGTGCTAAATGTTTTGCAAGAAGCCTGCTGTTTGAAGTCAGATTGGAATGTTTAAAGCTATCACCTACATATAATGTAATCATTCGTCTTTGGATAGCATCTGCCAGCCCAGGCTGTGCATTAGAACACCTGCGAAAGCTGTCAAACAATTTATAGTCTGGGCCTCACTCCCAGAGACGGTAATTCAGTTGGTCTGAGATGGGCTTGGGCATAGATATTTTTAGAACACATCGCCAGTGTTTTTAATATGCAGCCAGGATTAAGAAGCACTGCCTAAGAGCTATCCATTCTCATTGCACTGAAGACTAATGAAGAAACTCCATTTTTCTATAAGAAACCTATCTGACTTTTTTTTTCAGGCAGCAAAGCACCAAACTCTGGCTTTTATCATTCCAGGTCTAATATTAATACATCCATCTTGTCAATGTAGGTGTGGAAATTTTTCGTACTATCAACAGTATGGGAGATTTGGATGTAGTTGCAAGATTTGACAAGATCATGGTTATAGATTTTTGTTCTAGACTACTATCCTTTTAAATTCCATTTAGTTAAAAAAAAAACAATTTTATGACTATGAAGAGAAGTTACTTAGAAATGAGACTTTAGTTAATATGCCCTTATGTGTTGTCACAACAACACTGCATAACAAACAACCACAAATTCTATCAGAGAAGGGCAAGTGTCCCCTGACTTGGGGTCTGGAATGGTGTGAGGACTGGCTTAGTGGCCCTGATGTTCTTGGCTACAATGGGGTCTACAAGCCTTCCTCTGATCCCAGTCATTAGGCATGAATGGGATGACTCGGTTCTGCCTACACTTCTCACATCCTCCAGTAGACTAGCCCAGAGATGTTCTCACAGTAGTGGCAGAGAGTGGCAAGTCACACCCGTAAGCCCTTTTCACGACCTCACTTGTGCTGGGTCAGGAGAATCCCATCAGACACAGCAAGTCCTCTGGCTGAGGGATGAGCAGTCACCCCACCCACTGGCAGACTGAGGACAAAAGGTTTGAATATAGGGAAAGAGGAAGAACTAGAGTCATCATTGTAGTCCCAAACCATACCCTCAAGCCCTGAAATGGATTATAGGAAATAAAGACAGACAACCATAAAATGAAATAAAAAGTTAGAAAGACAGTTTTTAAACGGAAATGGGAAACCAATGGTGTGACATTGTCAAGTTGAACATGCAAGCAGAAACTGACTCCCACTTTCTACCTAAAATGTGACTGCTAAACCCATAAAGTATGGATAATTGCAAGGCATTCAAGGAAACCTGCAGAAAAATCATGTAACTGTGAGTACATTTTAAACCAAACAGTTTTGTATCATAATAGATCAACTGAAATTTTTAGGGAATAAATATGTGTTTGGGTCAACTACTAAGAAATACATAAATTCGGTACAACCATCTGTATTCTCAAGTGTCTTCATAATTAAAAAATCAACTTCGAGATGCTTTTCTACCCAATTTCACTATTTGTTTACCTGATTTTACATAATGAATAGATGTTTAGGCCAATGTTATTAAAATAAGGAGCCCGGCCTCTTTCTAATAAGTCTATACCATAGTTCTCTTGATCTTCTCAATTTTGGCTAAGTGTTCTTTGAAGTTCAAATTCATTAATAGCCAAATTCAAATAAAAGTGATTCTTAAGACTTTTCGCCATCCCCCAAATTTGGCCTATCTCCTGATCTGAATAACCAGATATATGGTTTGTTAACTTTGCAAAAATGCTTTGAACTGATTGGATGGGGTTTAGGGAAATGATCTCATTGTTTTAAATTTTTGAAATATAGGAGATGAGTTCCTGTGTAAACATTAAAATTGATTTTTCTTCGGATCAATTATAGAAACAAAAGAAAGGATCTATTACTACTTTCACATTAGACACAGAAAAACAGACATCTATGTTAGAATTCTAAAATTTGTCATAGCTAAGATAACAAGAAATTATGAAGTATGCATGTGTTTTTAATGTTTAACTATCTTTTTTTCACATTAAAGAGTACTTTTCCATATATATGTTTTACATATGTGGTATTGAAACATCAGTATATTTTTTAGACAAGAACATTTCTGTACTTGAAAGAAACTCAGAAGTTACTTTATTTAGATCCTCAATTTATAGACCTGGAAAGGAATCCTCAAATAAGTTGAAATGATTTGCCCAAAATCATGCAGCAAATTAACCACCATCGTGATAATATCTAACACTTATATAGACTGCAAAGCATTTTACATTCACAGTCCATTAATTTTAACAACCATGTTCAAATATGTAGTCCAGTTTTCATTGTCTTCATTTTTTAGATAAGTAAAAGAAGGCATAGAGATATTAAATACTTTATCAAAAGGTACCAAACTATAAAGGCACATAACAGTCCCCCTATACCCTCCTGCTTCTACAGCATCAGAATAGAACAGCAAGAAATGCACATTAAAACCAGTGAGACGCTGCTACCCACCCATTAGAATTAGAATATCTAAATTCAAAAAGTCTGACCACATCAAGTATTGGTGAGGATGTGGGGGAAATGGAACTCTTGTGCCCTGCTGATATGACATGGGATGTAGCATAGTCATGTTGGAAAACAGCTTGGCAATTCCTTTAAAAGTGAAACACGTACTTGCCATATGACCCAGGCATCCCACTTCTGGGGATTTACCAAAGAGAAGAGAAAGTCACATTTATACAAAGACCTGTAAGCAAATTTCATAGCAACTTCTTGTAATGGCCCCAAATTGGAAATGCAACAACATAGATGGCTCTCACAATAATGATGCTGATTGAAAGGATGTAAGAAAAAGAATATTTAATGTATGATTAAATTTATTTAAAACTCTAGAAGAGGCAAGTGAATCTTCAGTGATAAAAAGCAGACAGGATATGGAGGATTACAAAGGGCCAAGAGGAAGTGATGGAAATGTTCGTTGTTTTGATTGCTGTGGTGATGTCACACATATACACATGTCAAAATTTATTATATGGTACATTTGAAAATATTCAGTATATATTTCCTTTTCTTTTTCTTTTAGAAAGAGTCCTGGTCTGTCACCTTGGGTAGAGTGCAGTGGCATCATCATAGTTCACAGCAATCTCAAACTCCAGGGCTCTGGGAGTCTTCTTGTGTCAGGCTCCCAGGTAGCCAGGACTACAGTTCCCTGCCACCAGATCCAGCGAATTTTTGTTTTGTTTTTTGTTTGTTTGTTTTTTTTTTAGTACAGACAGGTCTTGCTCTTGCTCAGGCTAGTCTCCATCTCCTTGCCTCAAGCAATCCTCCCACCTTGGCCTCCCAGAATGCCAGGATTACAGGTGTGAACCACTTCACCTGGCCTGTTATATACTTCAATATGTATACACACCTTGATAAAACTGTTGAAAACAAAAAATGGCCCAGTTAAAAGCAAGATCGTCAAAAATCTACTTAATTATATCCAAACTTACTCAATAACACTGATACAAGTGTCTTTCTACTTTTTTGATTGAAATAAACACTAACAATCAAAAAGTACACAGATTTTTTAAGATGCCAGTATCTTTTCATACTTTTTATACTTAAGGCAATTATAATGATATTCTAACCCACCGTGCTTTAAATTTTGACAATTAGAAGTTAGTTATGCGTTTTGTTGCTTGTTTTGTCTTAATAAAAGCAAGTATTCAATCAAATAGGCACATTCACCCCATGCTGGTGGGTAGGCAAATTAGAGAATCTTTTGGGGACACAATTTACCAGAGATGTTTCAAGGACCTTCAAATCATTCTAGCCTGTGGTCAGGTAATTATACATCTGGCATTTTAGCCTAAGAGAATGATCTCAAAATGAAAAGAGTTTTTGCCAAAAGTTCTCCATCTAGCATTGCTTATCATAGCCAAAAATGGGAACAAATTTAATGCCCAAAAATATAGGTGAGTGCTGAAATAAATCACGTTACGTTCACTCAGTGGACTGTTATGCAGCAATTAAATAAATAATTTGTAATCATTTTTGAGACTTACCTACAGACTTTTGGGGAAAGAGTGAAACCCAGTCGCAAAATATCCCTCCCTTTAAAAATAATCAACAACAACAACAACAAAAATACCTTAAAAAAAAAAAAAAAGCTAAAAACAGAAGTAACCAAATCCCAGCACTCAGAGAGAGAAGGCCAACTTCTTATACCAGTACTTGGAAGCAGGGAGTCAGGACAAGAAAGAGCCCAAAAAGTCACTCAGGTGAGCTCCTGATGCCCATCTCAGGACAGTGAGAGGTGAGAGGGAGAAAGGAGGTGAGCAGATGAAACCTTAGGCTGTTTTGATAATCCTATTCCATCTGGGAGGGGCACCCTGGGATAGAGGAGGACAGGATGGAGAAGGAGAAGCAGCAAACTCCTTCGGAGAAAAGGGCCCCAGACTAGGAGGGATGGAAAAAGGCTCAGTAATAAACAAGCTTTCACCAGAACAGAGAGCAAAGGAGAAAGAAGCAAAGGCAGGTCAGAGTGCTGGCCCAGGAGGGTGGAGAAGCCCAGGGAAGTTAATCTCCACCACTCCTTGCCCTCCCACCTGTCCCTACTCCCTCTTAGAGGGACCAAAACCCCTAAGATTTTTTTCCCCATTCAAAGCCCTGAGATATCGCTGCATTATTCACCAATGAGTGTCTGATGGACCCAAATGCCTGTGAACAGATGAATGCATAGACAAAATGTGGTATGTCCGTACAATGGAATATGATTCAAAAATAAAGAAATGAAGGGCCGGCATAGTCCTTGAAAACGTCAGATGGGGCAAAGGAAGCCAAGAATCACGAAATGAAAGGACATCTGAAATGTCCTGAGTAGGCAAACCCGCAGAAAAAGAAAGCAGACTGGCAGCTCTTGAGGAGCAGAGTGGAGGGGAGTGTGGGTGTGACTGCTGAAGGGTGGAGGGGTTCTTTTGGGGGTGATGAAAATGTTCTAAAGTTACATAGGGGTGATGCTTGGACGACTCTGTGAATATATAAAAAACCCTGACTCACTAAAAGGATGAGTTTTGTAGTGTGTGAGTTATATCTCAATAAAACTATTATTTTAAAAAAAAAGAAGAAGAAGGGGGAGAAACATGTGAAAATTGCCAGGATTTCTGGGAGACGTGACCAGAGTGACTCTGAGCAGAAGTGCTCCATTCCTGAATTGGGGAAAGGATTTGAAGCAAAAGGAACGTCTAAGGGAGTCAGAAAGGCCATTGCCAGATGGAATGAATTCCACAGCAGAGCTTTACATGAAATTAGAGAAAAACAGTCAGAACTCACGCACCAAAGAGAACTGACCTGGTACTCACTGAGCTTTCCGTCTTGGACTAGAACCTCGAGCTCCTAAAAAAGCACCCAGAACAGCAAACCCAGCCCTCCACGTTCTGAGGTGTCAGACAAGTACGAAGGGAACAAGATGACTCACCAACATTGAGATGAAAGAGGAAGGCTTAATAGGCCCACAGATGGTGAAGAAGCAACATTGCCACTCTATAAATACACCAGCGAAGAGAGTGGTAGGAAGGACACAGAGAGATAAAAAGTGCACCAGCTTTGGTTATAGGAAACATAATCCAAGGACTAGAAAAGAATCCGGTATAAAGCAGAAGAACTGTGTGCTGTACGGAACACAGAGGCCATGATCAGGTAGAAATCAAGATTTTAGACCCATGGAAATGGTGGTTTCAAAACTGGCACTATGTTAAAAACTTGTAATAACAGGGCAGCCCCTGTGGCTCAAAGGAGTAGGGCACTGGCCCCATATGCTAGAGGTGGGGGGTTCAAACCCAGCCCCAGCCAAAAACTTCAAAAAAAGAAAAAAAACTTGTAATAACAGCAAAAGAGACTTATGGGGTAGCGCTAAATATAAAGATATGCAAATATGTGTACTGTATGATTATGGAATATATTTTGAATAAGGTTATAGGAGAGCTTCCAAGGCCGATAAAACAAATTATTTTGAGGTGATTGGGCAATAGATCTTGCCCCCTTCTTTTTATGTTGCTTCATTTTCTAAGTTTTTTATCATATGTATGTATCACTTTTGGTGTGAAAAGCATAATAAAATGTGTATTTTTAAAAATATTGGTAGGCCGGGCACAGTGGCTCATGACCATAATCCTAGCACTCTCGGAGGCTGAGGTGCATGGGTCACTTGAGCTCAAGAGTTCAAGACCAGCCTGAGCAAGAGCAAGAACTGTTTTCTACTAAAAATAGAAAAACTAGCTGGGCATAGTGGTGGGTGCCTATAGTCCCAGCTACTTGGGAGGCTGAGGCAAGAGAATTGCTTAAGCCCAAGAGTTCAAGGTTGCTGTGAGCTGTGACCCCACAGCACTCTACCTAGGGTGACATAGTGAGACTCCTGTCTCAAAAAAAAAAGGAAAAGTAAAATGAAAAAAAAAATTTCAAAGGAGATAAACAGAGCCAACAGGGTAGCTCACGCTAGTAATGCCAGCACTCTGGGAGGCTGAGGCAGGTAGATTGCTTGTGCTCAGGAGTTCAGGACCAGCCTGAGCAAGAGGGAGACCCCTGTCTCCACTAAAAACAGAAAAACTAGGCACTGTGGTGGGTACCTGTAGTCCTAGCTACGTAGGAGTCTGAGCAAGACAATCTCTCAAACCCAAGAGTTTGAGGTTTCTGTGAGCTATGACGCCATGACAGTCTACCCAGGGCAACAGAGTGAGACTCTGTCTAAACAAACAAACAAACAAAAAGACAGAGAGAGATAAACAGCAAAAGGAATGAATCCACAACAGTGCAAGAAACCAAGGCAGAACAATTCATCAACAAACCAGATATTGTGAAGAATTCCTATGGGATACAAAAGGAGATGAGATTTGGGGGAGAAACCAGAGCCCTCTTCTTGTAACTCCAAGCACATAAAGGAGAGGCCCACCAGAAAAAGCAAGGGACCATCCTCCCCCCAAGAACTTTCAGTTAGAGCCCGCAGGACTACTAGTGAGTGAGCCAGGCACTCCTGGAGAGAAACCTAATTAAAATACCACAGCTTCTGTGGTAGTTCTCTCCAGAATAAAGCCTAAAAACCAGTTCTCTCAATAAAGAAGAGGAACTAAAACTGTGGCATTCTTGTGGAGCCAAAGGCTAAATATGATTATTGGGGGGAGAAAGGGAAAGTAGTGGAAGAACATTCCACACACTTAAGAAAGATGAAGTTCCAGATTAAAAGTCACCCTCCAGCCAAAAAAACACTGAGCCAGGGTAACAAAAACAGCAAGAGAAATAGCTCGACAGGGCCTGTTTTTCAGAGAATAGCAAAAAGGAGGGGAATCTGCCCAAATTATCTTAGAAGGCTAACATACTTTCTAAGATACCAACTTTGGCCAGGGTAGTAGAAGAAAAAAGAAGAAATTTGAACAAAGTTGCAAAATCAAATTAGCAAGGCACCAAAAAAATAATACATTACAACATTGAAGACTACATCCTTTTGATAACGAGGTGTTTCAACGTTAGAAAAATCTAATCATTTAATCAAACAGATTAAAAGATTAAGACAGAAAAAAACTTATGTCTATACTTAAGAAATTTTTTGATAAATGTGCACAGTTAAAAATTTAAAAGCTCAGCAAATTAGGACCGGAAGGTAGAAAAAACAATGAACCCCACCTTTATTCACTGCTCCTCTGATGAGGATTGTGGGGGTCTTGAAATACATGCACAAATTCTTTTCTTTCTTTCTTTTTTTTTTTTTTTTGAGAAAAAAAAGACAGAGAGAGAGATAGTTACCAGAGCCCACTTCTTGTAACTCCAAGCACATAAAGGAGAGGCCCAAAGTCTCACTATGTTGCCCTAGGTAGAGTGCCATGAAGTCACAGCTCACAGCAACCTCAAACTCCTAGGCTTCAGCGATTCTTTTGCCTCAGCCTCCCGAGTAGCTGAGATTATAGGCAGCTGCCACAACGCCCAGCTATTTTTTGTTGCAGTTGTCATTGTTTAGCTGGCCTGGGCTGGGCTCGAACCCGCCAACCTCGGTGTATGTGGCTGGCACCATAACCACTGTGCTACAGGCACCGAGCCTACATGCACAAATTCTTATACTCTTTAAGAGGTGGGTTGTGTTCTCAAAGAGGAGGACCTTCCCTGACAGACGAGGACCTTTCTTCAGTCAAGGATATACGAGTAATACTGTGTTCCCCCTGCTACAACCTCCAAATAAGCTCTCAAGAGCTGGAACCTAATTAGTGGCCCACATCTGACTAAAAAATTAGGAATGACAGTAGGTGATTCAGAAGTCACTAAAGGTGGTGCAGCTCCCACCTTGCTCTCTCTTGTAGAGTCTACCTGAGAGGAAGTTAGCCACCATGTTATTCATAGCCCTATGGAGAGGCTTACATGGCAAGGAACTAAAGCTCCCTGAGCCAACGGCTAGCTACAGCCCCAGCCAGCAGCCAGCAAGGAGCCGAGGCTCCCAGGCAACAGCCACATAGGTGAGCCATTTGGGGAGGTGATCCCCTCATCCCAGCCAACTCTTCCGATGACTGCCACCACATCTGACATCTTTCCTGCCATCTCATCAAAGACCCTGGAAAAACAACTGCCCAACTAATCTATCCTCATATTCCAACTCTCCCAAATTATCCCACATAATAAAAGTTTGTTGTTCTAGTCTGCTACATTTAGGGGGTCGAGCAGGAGTGGTGGTCTGCGGCAATAGATAACTAATGCAGCCAGTCTTCCAGAGAAAACTGGACATCTCAGCTCCAAGGGTAAATCTATTTATTTATTTGACCAATATAGATTATTTAAATTTATTAGGTACAACATATTGTTCTGAAATATTGGGGCACAATGGAATGGCTAAATTAAGCCAACTAACACATATATCACACCATTATACTCATTGCTTTTTGGTGGCGGTGATAACACTTAAAACTACTCTGTTGGTAATTTTCAAGAATACAATACATTAACCATAGGCATCATATTATACAACATATCTCTTGAACTCATTCCTCCTATTTACCTAAGAGTAAATCTTCACCAAAGCAAACGAATGATGGTGATGTCGTTTATAACGATTCTGGACAGTGAGACATTAATCTATATATGTTTCAGAGGATTGGAACAACCTTCCTCCCTTTAAAAAAGTCACAAATACCTCCCTTTCTTCCTCAAAAAGTTGTGGGAATGAGACACCTGGAAATATGGCAGCAGTTTTGACAAGATCTCAAAAGAGCTGGCGATCAAAACAATGAAGGAATCCAGGCCCTTTATTCATTTGTAAGGCACTGCATTACCTTGCCCTGATATTCTTGGAAATTCTAAAATTCTTAAGAAAGGTAAAAATTTTTAAATGCCTTTAATGTTTACTACTTTTGTTTGGGCTTTATGTAACTATAGGTTAGAGAATCCTCATCAATTCTAAAGAAAACGCTTGTATTAGTCTATTTATGCTTCCATAACAAAATTCTATAAGGTGCCTTTGTATTTATCTCTGTATAATTGGAAATTTTTCCACGAGAAGGTGTTATATTGTAATAAAAATAAATTAGCAAATACAAGGTAAAAGAATGATTTTCCTGATTTTTTTGTTTGTCTGTTTTTTAGGTTGTTTTTGAGACAGAGTCTCACTCTGCCACCCTGGGTGGAGTGCCCTGGCATCATAGCTTTCAGCAACCTCAAACTCCTGGGCTTAAGCCATCCTCTTGCCTCAGCCTCCTGAGTAGCTGGGACTTAAGGCACCTGCCACAATTCCCAGCCAGTTTTTCTATTTTTAGTAGAGATGGGGTCTTATTGTTGCTCAGGCTGGTCTTGAACTCCTGAGCTCAAGCAGTCCACCTACCTCGACCTCCCAGAGTGCTAGGATTACAGACACGAGCCACCGCACCCGGCCTGTAATTTTAAAATTAACACCATAGCTAACCAAACATGAATGACTAAAGATAAGGTTAGATACTGTGATCTATACAAGACGTAGCTGATTTTAGTGTTAATTTCAGATTTATGCTTCTGTAGCAGGTCACAGTTTGTTAGGTATATATCAGTTATCAGTTCACATCCAAATTTAGAGACCACAGAGAGTCTAGTTCAACGAAAAACTATTAGCCATTCTTTGAATCTTTCAAAAGTATTTAGACATTTAACAAATAAACTCAAATGTTTCACAACATTGGCAAAATAAGCATTGATACCCATTTTGCCCCTATCAGCTTGTTTCAAACATCTTGTAAGCTCAGGGTGTTCTTTAAAGAGTCGACCGCAACACCAGGAATGAGGAGACGAACACTCTCCCTGCTTCCAAAACTTGCAACTCTTGGCCTGTTCTCTGATTGTACCCCACCAAACGGGGAATCTGATCAGTGCCCCAAGAAAAGGAGTCAGAAGAATGGAGAGCAGGAAAAGATGAAAGTGAAATGGTCTCGCTCACAGCCCTGGATCAACCAGGTAATCAATCACAAAAATGCCCACGTGAGTCTCAACGCTGACCACAAACTCTGTCATTTTATTAGATTGACCTGCTACCAGTACGATTTGTCCAAAGTGTTATTTTCCTCACGGTGTTCCAGAACAAATCTTGCCCTTTCTAAACACGTGCTCTCTCTATCCCCCAAGGCCATGAGTGAATCTCAAAACAACAGAGTGATCTTTCCTAAGGAAACTGAGTCTGCATCTACAAGGGCCGCCTTGACAGCCTCGCTTTTATTCCTGAACGGTACCCCTATCCACAGGGTAACCATCTCTGATGAAAAAATTATTTCAGAGCAATTGTGGCCTCGTGTGTCAAATGAAAGAGGAAGGTTCTTCTTCCCAGAAGGAGTTAAGAAGCGGGCATCTTATGAGAGACATGTGTTTCAGAAATCAAGAGGTAGTTTTCTAAAGCAAAAGCATTGGGCACAGGTGGCCAAGGGAGAGAGTTTAGTCTCCTTTTCTTATTAGTTTCCCCTTCTCTTTTCTTTACTACTTTGGTTCTTCCGCAACATTCTTTGAGGAAGTTACACTCATAAGAAAACACGTTCTCGTTATCTGCTGATCACTGAGAGAAGCACAGAAGTCACCACAGCCCCATCTCTACACAGACAGGAAGGGCTTGCAACATTCAGGGTCTGTCCCCACCAAAAGGAGGCAATGACTTAAGGGACAGAAAGCCCTCACCTCCTGGTCAGATGGCCGACAGGGTTCCAAATAATGGACGGTGTGTAAAAACTACCCCAGGGAACTTACGAGTTTCTTCTAGTTTTTAAAAGGGGCTGTTAACACTGAGCCACATGAAAAAATAATACTCAGGAGGGTTTTTCCCTCCCTTCCGTGATGTGATTAACATCTGAAACTACTCAAATTATGCTCCAATAAGGAAAACTTAAACAGGAAAAAAAAAGCTCCCTTGCACATTAAAAGAATCTACTTGTTTTGTAGTCTGTGCTTTTATTTCCAAAAGTCCTTTCATTCTAGGCCTAATTCTGCAGGGATCTTCCACTGCTGCTTTTTTTTTTTCCAGGCTACAGACTTTGATGTTCGTATCGGTCTTATTGGTGGATGGTCGCAAGTTTTTGAAGCGTTTTGAAAGTGGTTGTCTGCTAACAGCACAGACACACAAGCTTTGTCTGTCGGTCCTTTGATGGTAAAACTAACTCACTGGATTTAGACACTCAGTTTTGCTTATTGTAATTCTGCGAGGTTTTATCACCTGAATTTGGCAGATTATCTTTTTCTGTCTTCCTTTCCTTTCTTTTTTTTTTTTTAAGTTTTTCTTTCTTTTGCTCTCTGCAGGCTCCTACATAGAATTTTAATTTATTCACCACCTAGACAAAAGGGAAGCCACTGAAAACTAATAAAAAGAGATAGCAAAACATATAGTAGGAAAATATTCACATAGGGCTGTGCACAGTGGCTCATGCCTGTAATCCTAGCACTCTGGGAGGCTGAGAGGATTATTTGAGTTCAGGAGTTCAAGACCAGCCTGAGCAAGAGCAAGACCCTGTCTCTAAAAATAGCCAGGCGTTGTGGCAGGTACCTGTAGTTCCAGCTACTTGGGAGGCTGAGGCAAGAGGATCACTTTAGCCCAAGAGTTTGAGGTTGCTGTGAGCTATGATGCTACAGCACTCTACTGAGGCTGACAAAAAGAGACTGTCAGGAAGGAAGGAAGGAGGGAAGGAAGGAAACAAGGAAGAAAAGAAGGAAGGAAGGAAAGAAAGAAGGGAGGGAGGAAGAGAGGGAATATTCATGTTGAAATCAGGCAAGCCAAGTCAGATTCTATGGCTTAAGGAAGCCACAAAACTCACTGAATTGCCTCAGTTTACTCATCTATAAAATGGGGTTAAGGGGAACTATTCTAAAGCAGGATTTAAGACTCGATTAATTATGGAAACCTTTTTTTAAAAAAGCCTAACACTAATATTGCTGAGCTATGCACAAACATATGAATTCTTTATGCTTATACTAGTTGTATCAGTCAACTACTATGGAGATAATGCTGTGTAACTGACAGTCCTGAGATCATCCAGAAATCTCAACAAATTACAAACACTAATATTAGTATTTCATTTTCATAGTGGGGTTTGGCTCATCTCAGCTGAACTACATGAGGATTAGCACCAAATTGCAGGAGATTTGGGTTTGCTCCCTGTCTATATTCTGGAATTACCAGCTATGTGAGGCATGGCTGTTTATGTTTGGGTTTGCATTAAATGACGTATCACAGCAGTGGTCTCCAACCTTTTCTGCCATCAGGGGCCAGTTTCACAGAAGACAATTTTTACGTGGACTTGGGGAGGGGGCTTCAAGATGATTTAAGCCCATTACATTTATCATGCACTTTATTTCTATTATTGTTACTGTAATATATAATGAAATAACTGTATAACTCACAGCAGTGCAGAATCAGTGAGAGCCCAGAGCTTGTGTCCCTGCAACTAGACAGTCCCAGTGCTGGCCTCATTGCCTCAGCTCCACCTCAGATCTTCCCCATGTGCAATAGCATCCTTGCTCCTGTGAGAATCTAATGCTGCTGCTGATCTGAGAGGAGGAGGAGCTCAGGCAGAGATGTGAGTGATGGGGAGCGGCTGTAAATACAGATGAAGCTTCACTGGCTCATCCACCACTCACCTCCTGCTGTGCAGCCCAGTTCCTAACAGGACACAGACCAGTACTGATCCGTGCATGGTCCAGAGATCGGGGACCACTGTATACAGGACTGCAGAGGTCAAGTCACATCACAAATACAAATTTAAAACCCCTTTTGTGTCATGTTTAATATTCCAGCCAAGTCCAGCTTCTGTGGGGCCCAGAAGTATGCTGTGCTTTTGCAGGTAGAGGTTCTGCAGAGTCCCACAGTAAAGAGCATGGAGCTATAAAAATGGGGGAAGGGAAAAATTGAGAATAGCTCAGTCCACCACAGTTTCCCTTGGACTATAATCATTCGCTTTGCTTTGGTAATGGAAGCATATTCCGTATACTCCCTTCTGCCCCTCAAGACGCGCCAAAAGGCTTATCCAATTGTGATTGAGGCTCAAAGTTTCAGGATCTCGTGATTTATATTGGGGCCAGAGGTAGTTCTTCTTGATCCAGATATTCATAAACTAAAAAGGCAAAAAAAGTCTGTCATACACCCAACGTGTAGTGGTGAAACAGGGTGGGGAATAGCATTGAGCACCCTTATTTAAAAAGGGAAGATGGAAAGGCATTTAGTAGTCACTGGCCATGGGAATTATGAAATCCTACTATGAAAGTATTAACCATTTTTCCTGCTGGGGCAAGGAATGTTCCTTGGAATAATGCCCCAGTCCATCATCATTCATAGCTCAGCTCTGTCTCTGGCACAAGCTTCCTTTTCCTTTGATCCTTCCTGGCCACATCTGAAGAGAGTATAGTCATACCCTCAGTATCCATGGGAATTGGTTACCAAAATCCTTGGTTCTAAATGGCATAGTATTTACATGTTAGCGGGGCAGGTGAAAGTATTTGTCTTCTCATATACTTTAAGTCTGTGGTCCCCAACCTCCGGGCTGTGGATTGTTACCAGCTCATGGCCTGTTAGGAAGTGGGCCACACAGTAGGAGGTGAGAAGTGGTTAAGTGAGGAAAGCTTCCTCTGTATTTACAGCTGCTCCCCATCACTCTCATCACCACCAGAGCTCCCCCTTTGTCACATCACCAGATGCCTTCGATTCTCATAAAAGCACAAACCCTACTATAAACCACGTGCGAGGACTCTAGGTTGCGTGCTCCTTGAGAATCTAATACCCCCTCCTTCCGTGGAAAAATGGTCTTCCATGAAACTGGTCCCTGGTGCCAAAAAGGTTTGGGACTCCTGTTTAATTCATCTCCAGATTACTTCTGATACCTAAAACAGTATGAATGCTATATAAACAGTTGTTAGACTACATTCTTTCTTATTATTTTTATTGTTGTATTTTCATTTTCTGTTGTTTTTCTTTCCCAATATTTTCCATTAGCAGTTGGTTGAATCTGCAGGAAAGAATGCTCTTCAGTCGGTCACAACCAGTTCCACAGATCTTAGCAGACCCTGCCCCAGGGCAGGACCCCAACAGAATCTGCCTTTGTGGAACCTGTGGATACGGAGAACAGACTGTATTGGAGCAGGTAGGAGCAGCTCTCTTACCTCCTTCCTACCTGTGGCCAGATAGGAGCCTACAGCTCTTTTCTGCCTCTCAAAGTCAGTCCCTTTTAATTTAGCATGGCAGCACTTTTGCAAACACAGCTCTCACAAAAGCCCGTTGGTTTTCGATGCAGTTAATTACAGGCAATTCCCTGTGCCAAAAGCCACACTGGTAATACCTCGCAAGGCACGTCTCTTTCTCTCTAAACTTAATTACAAGGACTTTGGGAGCATCAGACATCAGTGAGAACACTTACTCAGCTATTTTTCTCAAAGTTGTTTTGTCCAGGGAAAAGTATCTACTGTTGGTTTTTGTCTTAATGAGGTTGTGCCTGGAATTTGTCGTTTTCCTGAGGTTATTTTGGTAGGTCTTTCAAATGCAAGGTACTTTTCTTCTCCACTTTTATATTTCACTGATTGAGAATGAAAAACAGCTTTATTTATCAGCACCACAGCTTCTGGAATTCCTATGCTCTCTACATCCCCTATCAATTTTTGCTTGCACACTGGCTGATTTTTTTAGGTTATCTCTTGTTACACTTGTTCAAGTGCAGGAAATTGCAACCTGTTCACCTTATCAACACTCTGATTCAGAACCTCCTTGCCCGATGCCACAAGTTCATTAGATACATGTTTTGTCTTCTATGTAATCGAAAGGGTGGTTATACCTATTCAATCTCTGCCACGTGGTATACGTTGTCCCAACCTGTAACATTCCATCCTCTCTAATGAGACCCACTGTAAAGTCACAGTCAAGGGGCTTAGCTGTATAAATCTATACTAGAGAGACAGTAAAAAATTGGGAAGAATAACCTAATGAACCACACTATGATAAATTTCAAAAATTTGTAAAAATACTCATAAAAATAACAAAACTACATGAAATAGTATTAATACGGTAGTATCATCTTAGCTAGGCCAAAGCATAGCTCAAAATATGACTATGATACCGCAAGGATGCATCTTCTTTGGAATATGACTTTACTACCTATGCCAGATGATGACTAAAATCCTTTATCCCTATTTGAATCTGAATTCCTACAAAGCCATCATTGATGTCATATACCATAAGCTCTACTTGGCCAAAAGGCCTCATAGTTGTGAACTAAAATAAAGTCTTAAGAATCCCTCCTTAGCTATTGACTTACTAGACTCCTTCTTGGCCAAAAGGATCCCTAAAATTGAGTTGCTGGCCATGAGAAAGGAGATCAGACACGCCTCCTTGTACCCCTCTCCCCCTTCTCTTCCCATTTCTATTAACTCACCAACAGGCCTGAGGCTATGCAAGACCTACCTGCAGGTTCTCAATATATATCACAAACCACTTGAGTCTGTCCAGTACTCTGTCTCTAATGAACAGACCCTTTATCTTAAGGTATTTCTTTTCACTGATTCCTGGTCTTTTTTTTTTTTGAGACAGGAGCCTCAATCTGTCCCCCTGGGTAGAGTGCCATGGCATC
>CAUYQV010057757.1:0-26390 GCA_963574575.1 Galagoides demidoff
GTCACCACTACTATTCAAGATAGTGCTGGAAGTTCTAGCCAATACAATTAGGCAAGAGAAGGAAATAAAGGGCATCCAAATGGGAACAGAGGAGGTCAAACTCTCCCTCTTTGCTGACACTATGATCTTATACTTAGAGAACCCCAAAAACTCAACCACAAGACTCCTGGGAGTGATCAAAAGATACAGTAATGTCTCAGGATATAAAATCAATGTCCACAAGTCAATAGCCTTTGTATACGCCAATAACAACCAAGATGAGAAGCTAATTAAGGACACAACTCCCTTCACCATAGCTTCAAAGAAAATGAAATACCTAGGAATATACCTAACAAAGGAGGTGAAGGACCTCTATAAAGAAAATTATGAAATCCTAAGAAAGGAAATAGCAGAGGGTATTAACAAATGGAAGAACATACCATGCTCATGGCTGGGAAGAATCAACATTGTTAAAATGTCTATACTTCCCAAAGCAATCTACCTACTCAATGCCATCCCTATCAAAATACTGATGTCGTACTTTCAAGACTTGGAGAAAATGATCCTGCGTTTTCTATGGAACCAGAAAAAACCCCATATAGCTAAGGCAGTTCTTTGTAACAAAAACAAAGCTGGTGGCATCACCATACCAGACTTTAGGCTGTACTACAAGGCCATAGTGGTCAAAACAGCATGTTACTGGTACATAAATAGAGACATAGACCTTTGAAATTGAATAGAAAACTGGGAAATGAAACTAATATCTTACAAGAACATACACTGTTTAACAAATGGTGCTTGGAGAACTGGATATCCACATGAAAATGACTGAAACTGGACCCGCACCTTTCTCCACTCACAAAAATTGATTCAAGATGGATAAAGGACTTAAATTTAAGGCATGAAACAATAAAAATTCTCAAAGAATGCACAGGAAAAACAGTGGAAGATATTGACCTGGGGAAAGACTTTATGAAGAGGACTTCTGTGACAATTGCAACAAGAACAAATGGGACTTAATGAAACTAAAAACTTGTGTACAGCTAAGGTGACAACAACAAAAACAAATAGACAACCTACACAATGGGGAAGGTATTTGCATATTTTGAGTCATACAAAGCTTGATACCTAAGATCTGTAGAGAATTCAAATTAATCCACATGAAAAAAGCCAACAATCCCATATATCAGTGGGCAAGAGAGATTAAGAGAACCTTCTTTGAAGAAGACAGATGAATGGCTAGCAAAAATATTAAAAATGATCATCATCCCCAGTTGTTAGAGAAACACAAATCAAAACCACCCTGAGATATCATCCAACCCTAGTAAAAATGGCCCACATCACAAAATCTCAAAACTGAAGATGCTGGCATGGATGTGGAGAGAAGAGAACACTTTTACACTGCTGGTGGGACTGCAAACTAATACAACATTTTTGGAAGGAAGTATAGAAAACCTTTAAAGAACTCAAGCTAGACCTCCCATTTGATCCTGCAATCCCATTACTGGGCATCTACCCAGAAGGAAAGAAATCCTTTTACCATAAGGACAGTTGCACTAGAGTGTTTATCAGAGTTCAATTTATAATCACCAAAATGTGAAAACAGGCTAAATGCCCACCAACCCAGGAATGGATTAACAATCTGGGTATACTATTGGAATACTATTCAATTAAAAAGATGGAGACTACATCCTTTGTACTAACCTGGATGCATGTGGAACACATTGTTCTTAGTAAAGCATCACAAGAATAGAGAAGCATGAATCCTATGTACTCAATTTTGATATGAGGACAATTAATGACTTAGTACATGATGGGGGTGGGGGAAGGGGAGAGCAGAGAGAGAGAGAAAGAGGAAGTGGGTGAGGGAAGGGAAGAGCAGAGAGAGGGAAGGAGGCAAGGGGTGGGGATCTCAGTGTGTGACACACCTTTTTGGGGCAAGACACAATTATAAGAGGGACTTCACCTAACAAATGCAATCAGTGTAACCTGGTTTCTTGTACCCTCAATGAATCCCCCAAGAACAACAACAAAATTTAAAATAAAAATAAAAGAAAACATTAAACCACATTCTTACAAAAGGCTTAAATGTGTAACATTCCCATCAATTGGTATTTCTGGAGCATCTTTTCTTGTGATTTTTGCATGTGCTATAGTGGGGCATAATGGGGAAGAAACACCTTACAAAGGAGGAAGGCTGTGGTCTAGGGTGATGTGCAGCTCCAGACTTCCAGGAACCAGTGAGCTCCCCAAATCAGAACTGGTTTTTCATATGAACAATCTTGGATCCTCCCTGGTAACACTGATGCCAAGTGGCAAGATTCACAGATTCACCCAAATTTTGGAGAATGTGAGGGAAGCGGAAATTTCTGTGCTGGTAACAACAACTCCAGGTTTTCCTGGGTGGCTTTGCACAGAGAACACACAGCACTTTTTTGAAGAAATCAAATCTTGTCTTCTAATATCCACCCTACCCAGCTGCTCCCGTACTGAGAAGGAGGAATGTTCCTCTGCAAACTCCTAGCAACCCTTGGGAGGAACAGATAGGACAGGCGGCTCCAGGCTGTCAATCCTCATTATCATTCTCACCATCATTACCATCATCTGCAGGAAAACGGGCTGCATGTTTTGTACCATCTGACTGACAGATCCATTTATACAACTGTCTAAACAAGACTAAAAAGAAAATGCTCATTTGCTTTTAACAGCACCAGAAAAATCACAGACTTCTCAAGTTTTAAATGAGTTGAGCTGCTGATTTTAATATTAAAATTTGGGTTAAGACTAGAGAGAGCTGGGTAGGGCTGGCAGATGGCATGTTACTGAGGGTCCCTGTTGGGACTGCCCTGGGGTTGTAGTGATGCCATTGTTCCCTAACTTTATTTTTACAGACCCAGATGTCTTTGACACCTCAAGCCCATCATTTGCACATGAATGGTGGGCCTGGGCAGCAAAGTGACCCGGGCCTCTAAAAAATTAGATACACCCAGCCCAGCACAACAAAGGATAGGAACTCAAAACAATAAGGAAGCAAGGAGGAGATTACAAGGAACACAATGATCTGAGTCCCTGTGTTTAAACTTACTTGTCAACTTCCATTCTAAGGCATTCTAATGGGCAGGACCCTTCAAAACTAGTGTAGGTTACCTTCTTGAGGTAAAGAGAAGCAAAAAGAAAAAAGTCAATACATGGACAGAGTAGGAGCTATGTTAAAAGTCACAATGAAAGATGCATTTGAGTGGATCTCTCAGTAATCTCAGTAGCCAGATCACTGTGTGGATAGCAGACTGGGTTCTTTGTTGTGGCCTGCAGAACCTGCTACACCTAATCAAGCTACAGGCCTTGTTAAAAGTTAGTGGGCGAATCCTAGAAGGGCCAGAGGCAATGCTGAAAGAAAGACCCCACATCTGTGAACACAGCTCACAGCACCAAATACCAGCAAACTGGGAATGGTGATGGGTACGTGTAGTCCCAGCCACTAGGGAGGCTGAGGAGGCTGAGGCCAGAAGAGACCAGTCTGAACAATACAGTGAGACTTCCTTCTCTAAAAAGTTAAAAACAAATTAGCCTAGTACAGTGGGTCAGGGCCTGAGGTCCCAGCAATTCAGGAGGCTGGGGTAGGAGGATCACCTGAGTCTAGGAGTTTGAAGCTGCAGTGAGCTGTAGAGAAGCCTGGACAATGTAGCGAGACTTCATCTCAAGAGAAAGGAGGGGAAAGGAAGGGAAGAATCTCCCTCCAGTGAAGTCCCTTTGGAACCTTTGGATAACAATGAATTCAACCTTGGAGGTAGGCAATTCAGCCTTCAAAAAGATTGCCAGCATAAACAGAACAAATTCTGCCATGAAACTGTTAGGTAAGTACATAGGAACAGCTCTCCTGGGGAAGGAGGTCAAGGGCAGAGCTCCCAGGTTGCCATCTTGGTGCCATTCACTTAATTCTGTCCCAACTGATTGCTCACACCTAGGGAGGAGGGACTACCCTATCAATCTATCAATCAGAACTTAGTGCCAACTACAAAAGGGTGTGGAGGACTCTCTAACCTGGCAACAGCCACAATACAGTCTTGAGGGTGACTATGTGGCCCATATCCCAACCCCAGTGGGCTCTCAGAGAGGCTAATGGGAGGTCTGCAGTAAGATTCTGGTTCTGGGATGACCTCTGAATCATGAGGTGGGCCCAACCCAATCAATCAAAAGGAGAACCCCTCGCCATGTCCACAGCCTCTTTGCCCACTTGCCCTGGCAATGGAGGTTGGTCTGCTGTCTATGGCAAAATGCATCTTGCTCTGATCCTATAAGCCTACCTTTCTCTTCCTAAATAAACTTTGTTTCACACTTGCCTTACTTTGGGGTGTCTGGTCATTTTTCGACCAAGAGCACTCCAAGAACCAAGGACCCAGGCAGCTGCCTGAAATCCTGACATTTTGGGAGACAGGCAGCTGCCTTGAAACCCCACAAAACCACTCCAGGTACCCCGTTGCCTACTCCAATGCTCTTATCTGCACTGCTTATTGGCCTCATGGATCTGGGACCCAAATTACCACAAAGATTGTGCCTTTCCCCATTGTGTCACTTGGACTTTATTTCTTCCAAATGATTACTGCCGACTGTGTCCCCCAATCTCACCTGGCTATATCCACAGTTTGTACACTTTGTGTGCAGTCCTGTGATCCTACCACCCATTAGCCCTTACTTCCCTGCCCTGGCCTCTTGACAAAGCCTAGGTCATACCAGAGCCTTTTGGGGACTAGATGTTCTTAATAGTATTTCTTTCTTTCAAATATCATTTCTCCAAATATAATTTGAGAAAAAATAAAAAAAAACCAAACAAAATAGAAACAATTCCATTGATCTTTTTGAGCCCAGCAAGTAGCTGACAAGGATGTAACTTAATGATTAAGTCAGTTTCCTTTCTTGTTTCCCTATAGCTCCAATTCCAGCTCCAACACAGTCTGGAGTTCTCTCTTCCTATTACCCACATGGCCCCTTAACTGAGATGGGATCCCCTTTCTCTCCAGCTGTGCCAGGGAGGTGGCTGAGAGAGCACTGTTTTCCCTTGGGAAAGTGGCTTCTGTTCTTGGTTCAGTTCAGCCTTTCTGTGAACTTGGAGCTGACTCTGTGGCCCAGAGTGGAGCTGAGACAGGTAAGACAGTACAGTGGTTCTCAAAGCATAGTGAACCTGGGTATCATCTTGGGAATGTGTTAACGATATAGATGACTGGGCCCTATGTCCAAAAATGTTGGTGTGTTCTCTGGGGCAGGAGCCTAAAGATCTACATTTTTAACAAGCTCTTAAAATGAGTCTGATAGAAATGTTCTATAGGCCCCATTTTGAGAAACACTTAGAATTATTTTATAATATTTATTTAGACTGCCAAGAGCAGATATTAGAGGTAAAAAAGTATAAAATGTACTGCCTAGTAATCTGCTGTATAGACTGTGCCTTTTATTTTCTGTATTCTGATACTTTGGCATCTGGGGTCTTGCTGACCCTGGAGGAACTGCCCCTGTGGGGTTACTAAGTTGCCGACCCTGGAGGGACTGCCCCTCTAGGGTTACTGAGTTCCCACAGGTAGAAAACACCTCATCTAGAAATGCACTTTTCACATAAAACCAACCAGCGCCCACACCCACAACAGCTTCTTTGCTGGGCCCTCACAGTCAGCCACTATCCCCTTGTCCTCATCACTTCAAGGCCAGGTGCCAGACAATGAAGGACAACTGTTATGCTCCAGAGCCCACAAAAATTATTCAGATGATCTAATCCTAAACCTATTCACCCTGCCTAGCCAATTCCTTCCCATGGAAACCACAGTAAAGGTTCTTGCCCATGTTTTCACCTCACTCCTTCTGCCGCTGGACCATCCTGGTCCTACCTCACATCCCCTCCTCCCCCACGGTCTGGCATACCCCTTCCTGAGCATGCTGTGAATAATAAACAGACACCCCAAAATGAAGGACTAAAGATCTCAATGACTAAAGGTTTATGAAACCAAAGTTGGAGGAAAAAACCTAACCTCAGACAGATCTGTGACTGTTTCTCCTGAAAAGAATAGTGGGGACCTAAGTATTTGAGAGGAGAGGGCATACAGAAAAAAGGCAGGAGGGGCGACTGAGTAGTGAGACAAACAGTAATCCTCTTATAAGGCCCAGGAAATCTACATATTACAAAAGATAACATGAAAGTTTGAAGAGAAAACCAGTTATGTAGATGTCCCTGGGCAGGTGGAAGAATGATTGATCTCCTCTCTGTTCTGCACCTGGGAAAATTAACTTGTAATCAACACTATGAGTGGTGGAATTGGACAGACTTTTGTTTTAGGAGCTAAACTTAAGCCTGCAGGCTTGAAATTACAATTTGGATGTCCTCGTTCATGGGAGGCCTGAGACATTTTTCTTTCTGTGAAGACCTGGCTGATGTTCAGCATTAATAGCAGCTATATATTTGGAAGTGGGCACAGCATGACCTAGCCTCCAGGATTGACTTTCTCTTTTGCATAAGGAATTGGGAGGAGGGATCATGAGATTTTTATTTCCCTTTAGATGTTCAATGGTGGTCATCTCCTAATCTACTGGATTGACTAGACCTCAAATTCCCTAATTGTATACTATATTTAAAAACACCTTGTGATATTGTTATTTATAATAAAAATATATATTAATATTTGATCTTCATTCTCCATTCCCAGCATGGAGCCTAAAGCCTTTGGAATTTTCTAGGAAAATAAGAGCAATAAAAGTGAAAAGAGCATCTTTTATGACCCATTACAAGAGCTTTTCAACCCCATTTGAGTTTATGTGAATGAGGTGACTTTTTGTGTTTTTAGAGATAGGATCTCACCCTGTTGCTCAGGCTGGAGTAAAGTGGTATGATCATAGCTTACTACAACCTGAAATTCCTAGGTTCAAGTGATCTTTCTGACCCAGCCTTCTGAGTAGCTAAGACTATAAGTGTGAGCCACAGAGCCTGGCCAATGTGGTGACTTTTGGAGACCCCGAAGGATGGGAGGCTGCCAGGGGAACCAACTTTATGACGAGAGGGTTGAAATTAACCCCATCCTACCTTCTGGAGAGGGGGTTATTCAGACTTGTAACTAGTGTCTGTGGTGGAGGGCAGGGGGCGGGCAGCCTTGTGGAACTGAGCTTTAGCATGTGGCATCTGCATGAACTCCAGGTAGATATTGTCAGCATTGGTGTCTACAGAGAATTAGAGAGTCACTTGGTGTGGGAAAACTGCCACATGTTTGGTGCTCAGAGGTGAAGTATTGAAAGTTGTGAGAGGGGTAGCACAGAGGTGTTTTTGTTGGTCCATCCCTCTCAAACCTGCAACTTAAATTGTGGATGGAAAGATATTAGTCATGGAGTTTAAGAAGATGACTAAAAATAAAAGTATTGAGCTCAGATGCAAAAAAAAAAAAATACAGAAAATCAGAGCTAAAGTGTTTGGTAGATGTCACCATGCTTTAGATAAAGGACAGGTTCAAGAAGCAGACAAACTTGAACAAGGCTCCAAGGAATCATAGGACTATAATAGCTCACATAGCTATAATAATAGCTCACAATTCCTGGCACCACCATGCACCAGTCACCATCACCATTCTATATTCTTCTCATGCAGTAGCTCCCTTGGACAGCAACAGTCACATAAGAGAGTCTTTCTCCTTGATGGTAGTACTGGGCAGTAATAAAGAGTGTAGCCTCCAGTATAACAAGCCTATTGCCCTTCCTCACTGGTCCAGTGACCTTTAGCAATGTCCTCATCCACAAAACAGGAATAACGTCAGTACCTTTGTCATAAGATGGTCATGACAATTAAATGTGTTAGTACTCATAAGCAAGTGCAAGATGCCTAGTTTTCAGTGAGAATTTAATAACTATTTATCATTATCCTTGCTTAATTAGTGGGGAGACCAAGGCAAAAGGAGAATTGTCATTTGCCTCAAATCACTGAATCAGCATTAGAACTGGACAGGAAGCAGCATTGTAACTACAGAGCTGTCATTTTAAACCACTATAGGAGGATACAGTAATTTGTGTTTAATTACATATTTCACTTATAATTCTTTTCACTTAGCCTCCTCTGTCAATGGCCCCATGCCGCACTTTTGTTACGGAAATTAAGGAGGGATTTCCTGATAAGGGAAATGATGCAGCTCAGGACTGCATCGTAAGAAGACTCATGGAGGGTTTAAGGAATAGAAAGTAAAATGTGTGATTGGGGAAATGTAAGCAGTGGAAAACAAGGTTGGCTGTGGGCATCGGCATCACACAGACACTAGCATAGCAGTGAAATAGAGGGCAGATTGAGCAGCACAGGCAGGGACTCAAGACTGCAAAATATCTCAGCTGTATGTTTGGCATTTGAAGCAGAAAAGAAAGGTTAGAGGCTTTCTGAGACAGAACTGACAATTTTTGATAACAAGAACCCAGAGAAGCCAAAGAAAGTAGAGTCGGCCACAGACATGATCCTTCCTCTCCTAAGTATTAAATTCATTGGAAATAGAGTTTACCTTTCCCTCCATTTTTTCTCATAATTAAGCTTAATGGTGGATCCATTTTAAGATGAAGCATATGTTAGGATATTGGTTTTAAGAAAGTTGTATCTGCCAGGCATGGTGGGTCCCATCTATAATACCAGCACTCTGGGAGGCCAAGGCAGGTGGATCACTTGAGCTCAGGAGTTTCGGACCAGCCTGAGTAAGAGTGAGACCCCATCTCTAAAAATAACTGGATGTTGTACCAGGTGCCTGTAGTCCCGGCTACTTGGAAGGCTGAGACAAGAGGATCACTTGAGCCCTAGAGTTTGAGTTGCTGTGAGCTCAACCACAGCACTCTACCAGGGGCAAGAAAGTTAGACTGTCTCAAAAAAAAAGAAAGTTGCATCTCAGCTGTACTGTGATTCTAAAGGCCTAGAACACAGTGTTCCCTTATTCTTAAGCCTATTATAACTAATATGGACTCAGGAAGTCATCTGAATTTGCATAGGAAATTTTGGGCATAGGTAGCCAAAGTTGCAATTCTCTAGGGTTCTTATGTTAATATTTTAGAACTAAAAATAAACATAGAGAGAACACCTAATTCAACACTTCTTCCTGTCAAAACCCCAAATAGGGAAGGATCTTGTCACTTGTTTGCTTGGAAGAGAAATAGAGAGGCAGATTCTCCACTACTTATCCAACATTTTAGCCTGTAGCAACTTCTGTTTTCTTAGGAGAACAAAAAAGATTAAGAGAAAGCACAAGATTCTAGAGACATCTCTCTGGGTGGTGATAAACAAAAAGTCATGAGGAGATCATGATGATAGTGATTCATTTATTCCCTCAAAAGTACTTGCTGGACACCTGAGGAGCCCAGTCCCTGCTCTGGCTAACAGAACAGTAATGTTCTTTGGTTCATCACTGGGCCAACAGAAATGGCCGAAGCATGCACAGCTTACTTTCTAGTGGGGGAACTAGTTTCCATACTCTCATACACATATGTGGGCACATCTCTACTTCAGAAAAAAGTTGTAAGTAGTAGGTGCTGAGAAGAACAGAGACACTGTCAAGTGTAATGAGACAAAGACCATGATGTTGTTGGCAATAATGGCAAAAAGTCGAACAACTTACGTAAGCTCCTAAGACAGTAGCACTTAGGCTACTGGCTCACATGGCTATGGGCACAGGGGCTGCACTTCTCACAGCTCCTACTCTCCACATGCCCTCCTGCAATGCACAGGAGAGGTGGAAGCCGCTTGAGGGGGCCTGCCAGGGCCCGAGGGTCTCCCATGGAAGGGTCTTCTCCATGTTATCGTTTATGTTTCTGATGCCTGTGGGTCCTCCTTGGTGTAGGATGGCTTTGTGATGGTCATACCATCTTTCAGTCCAGACTACAATTAACTTGTGAGGTTCCTGCATATGTGAGGGTCATTATGAATGACCTCAGTGACTTACAAGAAGAAAACTCTGTGATTCTACAGTTGGGAGCTAACCATAGCTACTGTTATAGAACACAGCACAATGTTGCTAACATCCCTCCCACTGAGTGTGGGGGCCTACGTGTGGCCCTCTACTTGTGTCCGAATTCTGTGAGGCTCCTGGTGCACTGGAACACAGCAGAGGGGGATGTTGTGGCAGTTTCCAGGCCTGGGTCTTAAGATGCTGCTAGCTGCCTTTTCCTGCCTCCTGAAATCTAGCCTCTCCATCATGGTGTGAAGTAGCCCAGAGCCACCTGTAAGAGCCACTTCTAACTGTTCTGCTTAATTGCCCAAGTGGGGTTCCACCACCAACAGCTCCTAGACCCACAGAATGAGTGAACCCTCAGGGCAGGGCAACCCTCCCATCAGTCACCCTCAGCTTCGCCCATGAGCAGAGACAAACTGTCCTTACGGAACACTAACCAAAATGCAGATTTGTGAGCAAGATAGTCTTGCTTTTTTAGGCTGCTAAGTTCTAGGTGGTTTGTTACCGAGCAATAAGGAATCATGAGTACAACCATTTCTCTGTAGTGTCCCCTTCTCCAGCTCCACTTATACGTTGTTATTTGCAAATTAAGCAACTATGTGGCCCTTTTGCAAAATAGGAGTTTGCTATCATTTCAGAGGTGGGGGGTGAAAAGAGGTAGCTGTTGAGGAGTGTCTTTCTCTTGCTCCAACTAGCTGCTCCCATGCAGACCTGGCCTGAGAGGCCACCTGGGCAAGCCACGCACCTGTGTGCACATGGTTAGCTGAAGCAGGTCCTCAGTCTAACTTCAGTGTTATATGACCTGCTGCAGTAGCCCAGCTTAAATTAAAAGTGATTTTGTGTTAGGCTGTTTCACACATTCATTCTATTACCCGCCCAGTGCTGGGAGCCTCAGTGGATTCCTACATATGTGAGACTCCTTCTACTTCAGTCTCACACGCACCATTTGACCTTTGAGTGACAGTTCTCTTTTTTGATGTCTGGAGTTTCTCTTTCTCTTTTGAGTATCTCTTCAGAGATACTGTCTTTTGACTATCACTTCATCCCAATATACAAGATGGTTGGGATGGTTCTTTAGCCAATGAGGGCTGCCGGTTCCTCTCACATATCAACCTTCCCTCCACCCGCAATACTCCCATTGGTCACAGTTATCAGACTAAGAGGGAAACAAATGAATCCTTGCCCTACTATTAAAAAAAAAAATCTGTAAAGAACAATGTTTTCATATCTCTCTAGACACAGCAGCCAAAAAACAATTAGGAGAAAAGTGAGACTTCTCACACTCCCTTCCCATTAAAATAGCCTCAACAAGGGTAAAATGCATTGGGATTTTATTTTTTGGCAAGAGGGTAGGAGGAGCTAAACAAAAACCCCACAAATAAGGTAGTGTTTTCTGATCAACCAGGTTTCCTTCAGTTTTTTTCTCTCTAAATAAGGATGTAAGGCAGGCAGTTTTGCTTGGTGCCTGAAAGATCTATTTTCGTCTGTATTAGTCCAGCTGCCTTGATGTAGTAAAAAAGCTCATTATTGTCAGCAATGTAAAGGCAGAAATGATGAGTGGACACATGTCTACCCCTCGTATGTGGGGAGAATACAGTCAGCCTACATGAGTGTCTGTGTCTGCAGCCGACAGCAAGGGAGGTAGTGGGGGGAGGGGGGTGGGTGGACACATGTTTTCCGAGAATTGGCCAAGCTTCATGTTAAAAGCGGTAAATATGGACAACTGGTTTGACTAAACAATCAGTAATAGGAGTATGCAAAAGCCACAGCTACAAAGACATTTAATCAAAGTATCGTTCTGAATACTAAATAACCTGGATATGCAACAATAAAATCAATTAAAACAGGAGTACATAAGCCTGTGCTGCTGTGAACAAACCATATGGCAGGTGACATAAAGATGGCCAAGATATGTTATTACACTACTAAAGCAGACTACCAAAACCTACGCACACTTTTGCTCATCTTCTTTTATGTACACACACATACACATACAAAAAGTTCTGGAAGAAGATAAACAGAGACAAAAAAATGATTATATCAGAGGGCTGGAATTACAGATTTTTAAGATCTTTTACTTATAATTTTCTAATATACAAATGTATTTCTTTTGTTAAAATAGATGTAGCAATGAAAATATTTTAAGCAAATATATTTTAATCTGTCTTATTCTCCAGAGAAGCTGCTTGGGCCCTAACTTCAGGTGACTGGATCTCACAGGGCAGTGATGTGGCCCACCTGTGAATTCTCTATGATGATCTGGAGATTTAGAATTTGATCAAGTCTAGGCAAGCCTGAACTGGGGAGCAGAAAACGATCCACCATGTTCATGGTCAAAAGATGGAAGCCAGACATACCCAGCCTACATGAAGGCTCCCTCTGACCTGCCGGGCCCCTCCTTCAGTGATCTGAGCGACCTCAGGCCACAGTTAAAATGCTACATTGCTCCTTCATTTACTGCCTTCATGCCACCTCACGATAATCTTGATATTTTATCCATTTGAAAACGTTCTTTCTGTTTTGTTTTCCCTCCCTAGATGGCAGGGACACACACAATCTACCTCACCTGGAATAGCACCTGGCCCATAAGAGATGAAAAATGGAATTAGGAAAAAATGGCTTTCTGGAGAGGTAAGAGGAGAAAAGGAAAGAGGGATAAAGAGAATGAGAAGCAAATCAAAGGTTCCTCAGAGCCATGTCACTAGGAATAGAAGGCCACTAGGCTAAGCTGTATTTACCGGGCCACCCTGGCATAGGAACGCTGCAGAATGGGAAGTGGGCAGTCAGGCTGCCTCTGCTGTCAGTAAGAGCCACGTCACGCCGCGTCATGTTAAAGGGTCTTCACTGCCCTGAAAGTCGGGAGCTGAGCAAGACACAAGCAGGGGCGCATATGAACTCTTGCTGTGACTTCTGTTAAGTTACAGCAGGGAAAGCAACCCCAACTCTTCCCCCAAGTGCTACTTGTATTCATACCACTTTTAAAAAACTGGTGAGTTACAAACAAAAAGAAGAGAAAATGAGTAGAAACAGATCCCTGTGCCTCAAGGAAGAAGCTACCACATGAGAACTTGAGACACACCCCATGCTGCAGACTGTGGCAAGAGGTGGAGGAAGTGTGAGGCTGGTGAAATCGTACACTCACAGGGAAAAGAGGCTAATTCTGGTCTAAAGGAGAAAAAGGCGTCATTTAAAACACACTAGTCTTCCTAGAAAAAGCAGCAGCAGGCTTTACAAAACATTAAACTGAAAAGATCCACACACACTGGCTCAAGACTCAACTGATCTGCTGTGCTTTATGGTTATTGCAGGATATCTTTAATTAAGTGAAATTATCCTCAAAGTAACCTTAAATGATCAGTATATTAGTAGTCTCTGACTACAAGTGACATTATTACTTTTATTTTTTATTTTTTTGCAAAATGGCTTACTTATATTCTGTAATAATCGCTGTGCCCCAACGAACAGTAAAATTATTTTTAACAATTCCTTTGTTTTACAATCTCTAAAACACAATGGCTTTAATTAAATTACTGTACAATCACATACCTTTAAATCACCTACTTTTTTGTTGTTATTGTTAAATCATAACTGTGATGCTTAATGATGTTGATGCATTTATGGGATTCAGTGTACTGATTTGATATATAATATGAAATGTTTACATCGAACCAATTAACACATTCATCACTTCACTTATTTGTTGTGGTAAGACGATTATACTCTTAATAGTTTTGAAATGTGCCATTGCATTATGCACATTAGGTGAGGTCCCCCCAAATACCCTTCCTCCTCTTGGCCTCCCCCCCCCGCTCCCCGCTCTCTCCTCTTCCCGTTTATTTTCTGGACTCTCGTTATGTTTTACCATCCGTATGGATGTGTAGGTGGTTATATATTGATTTCATAGTAGTATTGACTACATGGGATACTTTTTTCCATTCTTGAGATACGTTTCTAAGAAGAATATGTTCCAGCTCCATCCAGGTAAACATAAAAGATGTGAAGTCTCCATCTTTTTATGGTGGCTGCATAGTATTCCATGGTGTACATATACCACAATTTGTTAATCCATTCATGGGTTGGTGGGCACTTGGGTTGTTTCCATGTCTTGGCAATTATGAATTGGGCTGCAATAAACATTCTGTGCAAATGTCTTTATTGTAAAATGATTTTTGATCATCTGGGTATATACCTAGTAGAGGGGATTGCAAGATTGAACCGCAGGTCTACTTTTAGTTCCTTGAGTATTCTCTAAACTTCTTTTCAAAAAGTCGTATTAGCTTACATTCCCACCAGCAAGGTAGAAGTGTTCCCTTCTCTCCACAACCATGCTAACATCTGTAGTTTTGGAATTTTTTTTATGTGAGCTAATCTTACTGGAGTTTGAGGATATCTCAAAGTGGTTTTGATTTGCATTTCTCTGATGGTCAAGGATGATGAGCATTTTTTCATGTGTTTATAGGCCATGCATCTGTCTTCATCTGAGAAGTTTCTATTCAAGTCTCTTGCCCACATAGAAATGGGGTTATTTGTTCTTTTCTTATTGATTAGTTTGAGTTCTCTGTAGATTCTAGTTATCAGACCTTTGTCAGAACCATAACCTGCAAAAATGATCTCCCATTCTAAAGGTTGACTGTTTGCTTTATTTACTGTGCTCTTGGCTGTGCTGAAGCTTTTTAGTTTGATCAGATCCCAGTAATGTATTTTTGATGTTGCTTCGATTGCCTGGCTGAGTAATGTATTGGTTATTTGAGGTTTTTTCTGATTCCATATAAAATGAAGTACTATTTTTTTAAGCTCTTAAAGCATGACAATGGTGATTTAATAGGGATTGCATTAACTCTGTAAATTGCTTTGGGTAGTATGGACATTTTAACAGTGTTGATTCTTCCCAGCCATGAGCCTGGTATGTTTTTCCATTTGTTAATATCTTCTGCTATTTATTTTCTCAGAGTTTCATAATTCTCTTTATAGTGATCTTTCACATTCTTTGTTTGGTGAATTCCCAGATACTTCATCTTCTTTGGCACTACTGTAAAAGGAATAAAGCATTTCCTAGGGTCTTGGGGTGCATATTCTGGTTTTCATTTCCAATGGACTCCAAAATGTCATGCTTTTGTAAAGGGCCCAAAGAACTGAGCAGCAAGTGGGCACAGTGGAGCAGGTCCAGGAGGCAGGCCTGCCTGACTTGCTGTGGAGAGCAGCTGAGTGCACTCCTCAGGGTCTACAGATCAGATCTGCTCCACATGGTGATTTCCCCATGGCCCACCTGTGGTCTCACTAATGCCATTTATACGCAAGCAACTGGTACCCACAAGGTGAATTGACAGTCCCCCAGTGGTGAGAGGAAGAGGCCCATACCAGCCTCTGTGTCTCCATGCTGGGAGACCCAGGTTGGGGGAAAGGTTCCAGAAACCAAATGGGGCAGGGAGGGGAGGTGGTAAAGCGGCCTGTGGGACCTGGGCTGGAGACACTGCAAAAAAGAAAAGTGGCATTAAGGAGATTTAACTACCTCCTTCTCCTGACCAGGTGCCAGACTGTCTGGCTTAGCTCCTCATGAGGCCAAGGTGGCTCTTTCTTAGCTAGGACACCAGGACACTGCTCAGCACTGCAGGCAGAGCTGCCTTGCTCCTGCCTGGTGCCTGTCTCCACCACGTGCCCAGGAGAGGGACTTTGTCATCCTCAGAGCTATCATGTCACAGACACTGTAAACTAACTAGAGCCTGCCTAGCATGTGTATGGCTCAGTCACTGCTGGATGCTTACACATGTTGATTAAAAGTCTATGGTTTGGAAACAACCCTGTCTGAGCCCACATTTGCATGCATGAGTGTGAGTGTGAAAGACGGAGGCTGGGGGTCTGGGCAGATCAGATTTCCTCTTCCCAATGTGAGGCAGGGACTGAGAGTGAACAAGAGATTTTGTTCCTTGAAGAACAATATGATTTGATCCCTCACCCAGATTCTCACAGCAGAAGAAACAGGAGAGGTGGAAGACACACAAGGCACAGTTCACCTGAGCCCCCAAGCAGGCAGGCCCTCCCAACAACACACACACACACACAGACACACACATACACACAAGCACACACTGACACATACACACGTGCACACACATGCACACACAAACACACTGCCACACATGGACACACATACACAAACACACACGCACACTGACACACACAAGCACACACACATACATACATGCACACACACGCGCACATACACATGGCTCCCCCACTGCTACTTCCCCTGCCTTGGACAGTGAGAGCCGTCTCCGAGCTCATAGACCCTCTGTGACACACTCCTCATCCAGCCTGGGAAAGCTTCTCTTCAGGACCAATCAGTGCAGGTTGGATCCCCAACCTTGTTAATACCCCACACCTACCAGAGGGTCTGGATTTATAAACCAGAGCTTTGGGTCCACTGTGTGAACTTGTCCTTGGTTGTTCTCCTATATAAAAACACATCAAAGGAGCTCCCTCAAAAGGCTGTGAAGATGAAATAAGGCTGTATTTGATCACATTAAATTGCTGGGTGGGTATTGAACCTTTCTTCCTGCTTTTCTGGAAAAAGAGAAATCCTCTTGTATTCAATTATTCTTTATTTTTGTTTATGTCATTTTTTCATAGGGGCAAGGAGAAACTTTCCATTTTTCCTCCAGAAGTTTGCTGAAAGATAACTCACAATTAAAGTAGATTAATAAGAGCAATGTTTATTTCTAAATTCCATTCACATGGAACCACAAGAGCGATCACCCCTCGTCTCGATGATGGTGAGACACCTTTATAGATGTCTTTAAAAGAGAGGGGGAAATGTGGAGTATGGGCACAACAAGTGGTTGCTAGGGAGGATGAATAGATGGGGAAACAGACGGGCTTGTGGATTAACCTGAGAGACAGGGATCCCATTTAAAATGACTTGGGCCAGGTCTGCTAGCTTTCAGAGGGGAGAAAGGAATTCTGCTGCCCCTTGGATCATTCAACAGGTCAGTTCTATTTTGTGCAGATAGAAGGAAAGCCCCCTCCAATTCTGATCTAGAGTGGCCTTTAATTCAGTGCCTTCTTTATACCAAGAGGAACATTTTGGTGTGACTTAGCTTCTTCATCAGCCTTCCTGGTTTAACTCCTGGACATCAGGAGTCTTATCTTACACTCCTTTCTTGCCTCTTATCTCCTGGCTCCTGTCTTCATCTCCTGCCCCCCCCCCCCCAGGAAGGGCTAGCTGGACTACTCTGTGAAGGAATCCAAACTCAGCCAGCCGCCCTTCCTCACTTTCCCACCCAGCCTCCTGTCAGAGGCACGGCACAGTGAGACAATCCCATGATTACAGGAGTCTGCTTCTCAGCAGCTTCGGTGGAGCCCGCCAAGCTCCTTTCTAGAAAAACCTATTTCCTGGCAGGTTTGGATGCCCTCTCCTTTAGGCAGACTGCGTCCCATGGGAGGGCTCTGGTCGCTCCAGGGAAGACTGCTCAAGTTTCTCAGCTTTTCCAGCCCTCAGAGGGGCCCCTGTGCCGCCTCCTCCCCTCTGAAGTGCCACAGCAGGGCCTGGTTTTAACCTGAAGTTAAAGCAGACAGAGCAGATTTCTATACCCAAATCCCACTTTGGGACTTTCTATACACAAAGTATTCTGAAAATAATTTAAAGAAACAATATGGCTATTTCTGAAAATTTCCAGTAAGTCCCAGAATGCCTCACACAGTGGCCATTACCAGGATAAATGGGAAGCAATAAAGCCTTCACAGTTTATTTTGGGCAAATCAATCACAGAAAATGACTTGGATTCTGTGAGGCATCAAGATGGGCCCCAGGCAGCATGGCCATCATCATTCTCTTACCAACATGGATTTAACACATCGATGATCAGCAAAGAAGAGCTTCTGGAAGAGCTTTTAGTGATCTCTGCTTTATGAACCTCCAGGGTGGCTCTAAGTAGGCTTTTGAAAAATATGTGAAACATTTAAACTTGTATCAAATACTGAGATAAAATTTCAAGTGTTAAAATAACAACTACCTCATCTCTGTTTAACAATTTGCAGTTTATAGGGCACCTTAAAAAACAGTTATCTTCCATCAACACTTAAGTGCACATATGGGAGTGAATCTCAATAAAAACCAAGCTGGGGGAGGGGTAAATTCACACCTACCAGGCACAGTGCCCACTGTCTAGGTGAGGGGCACACTCCCTCAATCTGTACAAAGGCAAAGCATGTAAATAAAACGTGTACCGAAAACATTCTGAAATTGTTTTTAAAAATGTTATCTGATTTTCACTTTATCATACCATAAAACAAGCTTTTGTTGCTATCCCACTTTACAGATGAGGAAAAGGAGATCACACAAGGAAACTGATATAAGTGACATTTCTGAGATTTGAGTCCTTTCCCCTCATGCTTCGTAGAAGAATGCATTTTCTCACCACTGCCGGTATGTTTTAAAATCACTTCCCAATGTTGGACAGCCACTATTCCCGAATTTCAACCCCAGAGACTTTCAACTTTGATTTCTACTTTTGTCCCCAACCCATGAACTCACCTCTGTCTTCCATTCTTCCCTAAGTGCCTGGACCCCAGGAGACAGTGGTATGATGGGAAGTCAGGCTCAGCAGCAGCCAGCGGGTTGCAGTCTGGCTCTGACTAACTGCATAAACTCCAACTCATTGTCAACCTCTTTGAGCCCTGTCTCCTCACCTGTGTAACTGGGGTGCCATAAGTTTGACAAGGAACACATGAGGTGCAGTGACATCAGCTTCCTGGTGCTGGGCCTGCTGCCTTTAGTTTCTTTGCTGATGCTGCCCACCCACCCCTGTAGCACGTTCTCCCTCCAAATCCCTGTGGTAGATACAGTGTTGATGGGGTATCGTCCAAACAGTGTCCTCTCTGCAGAACTCATACACCTAAGTAGACTGGCTGTTTCAAATCCCTGGCCCTTGCCCCTGCAGGCCCGATGCAGCTCTCTCAAGCCTGAACCCATGCAGAATTCACCCTTTGCCACACTGATTTACCCTTCTCTATGCTGACCTCACCTTTCCCCACACCTCAGAACCCCCAGAAAGCATGTGGATTCCCGACTGAGGCCTCACACCTGCCCGGTTCTGGGCCTGGGCTGAGCACTGCAGATTGTTGGCGTTTGGCACAGGAGAAAGCAGACCAAAATCTGGTAACAACCTTGCTTAGCTATAAATAACTACGAGACCTTTCACCAGACATTTAACCTCTCAGGACTTTGGTGAAAATTACATCATGTTTCAAAGAGTACTTTGTACCTTGTAAAACCATGTATAAATCTCAATCGATACTGGATACGTAGTGCAGGCTTCCACTCCCTTGCAGGTTTCCCTGGATCATAAATTCCTCCAGAGGGCTGTGTACTTTGTAACTAATTCAGTTCCCTAAAGGTGCTTCATTGGCATTTTTTATGATGATGACCACATATCCAAACCTATAACATGGACCATATAATTAGTCAGCTATTCTTTTTCAAGGTGTGTATGCCAAGTGTATGGATTTGTGCCGTCTGTTATCTCCTGATTTGCTAAGCACATGTATAGAAAGACATTGAGGCTGTACTGATTTCAGTGTTTCCCCCACTTCCTTGGGGGCCTTCTCCAGGCGCAGGGAGTTTGCTGCACTCACAGCACAGTCAGAGCTGCACATGCTATGCACTTAGCAGACATAGTGGCCGCCTGCAGTTGGTGCCTGTTCTTATCAGGAGTGACTGGTACCTGTCTCCCCACATAAACAGTCGGGAGAGGGAAGAAGAGCCTGAAACATTTGCTTCCCTTTGTAAGACCACCTACAGAATGTTGTTGTGACCCTGCAGGCAAATGTAAACACGGGAAGTGCTCTGTGGAGCAGCAGCGGGGCAGTCGTTCTCACAGGTTTATGGAGAAGGAGAAGGGTCTTGCCCTACTCCACCCTTCATCCTCTACTCTGGTTCTTTGTTGTTGCTGTTGTCATGGAGAAGTGTTTGGGTTAGAGAGGTGAACGTGACCAAGTGAGTGGGTGGCTTTCACTACAAAGTTGGTGTCCCTCCCCTTTTCATCAAAGGACACCAGTACTGAGGTGGTTGTCTGTAGGGGCTGCAGGGGTTGGGGGAAGGGGAATCACAGAGCCTCAGAACCCCAGTGGGCAAACAGCAGAGGTAGAAGGAAGGGTCAGAGGGAGGTGAGCAAGAGTTCCCTTCAGCCTGAGGCCCTGAAGGTCTGAGGGGAAAGACCATTCGTTGAAAAGATCTGAAAAAAAAGGAAAGATCTGAAACGTGAATGTGTTTTCCTCGAGCACAGCTTTCCCCCTGGCTCCCGGGCACGGGCTGGCGCTGAAGCTGGGTGGGGTAAGATTACAGGGAGCTGCTGGAAAAGCTAGCACACATCTAATCTCAATGCTTTCCTCATGGCCCATTGGAATTTGTAAGGGATTATTGGGATATCCCTGGTCTTTTATTATTATTATTATTATTATTATTAAATCATAGCTGTGCACATTAATGCAATCATAGGGTACAATGTGCTGGTTTTATATACAATTTGAAATGTTTTCATCAAACTGGTTAACATAGCCTTCACGGCATCTTCTTAGTTATTGTGTTAAGACATTTATATTCTACACCTAGTAAATTTTACATGTACCCTTGTAAGATGCATCACAGGTGTGGTCCCACCAATTACTCTATCTCCACCCATTCTCCCCCCTCTCTTACCCTCCCTCTCCCCTTTCCCCTTCTTCTTGGACTATAATAGGGTTGTAGCTTTTATAAGAAAGCTATCTTTATAAGTCGCCATCTTTCTTTAAGGCTGCACATACGGCCTACAGACACATGAACAAATGCTCATCATCCTTAAGCATCAGAGAAATGCAAATCAAAACTATTTTGAGATATCATCTAACTCCAGTAAGATTAGCCCACATCAGAAAATCCCCAAACCAGAGATGTTGGCGTGGATGTTGCTAAGTCATGGAAGAAGCCCAAGTGCCCATTGACCCATGAATGGATCAATAAATTGTGGTATATGTACACTGTGGAATATTATGCAGCCTTAAAGAAAGATGGAGCTATCCCTGGTCTTTCTCAGCAACTTCACCTTATGCCTTTCTTCCTTAGCTCCCCAGCCCCCCGAGCAACCTTCAGTGGCCTCACAGGTGCCTGCCCTAAAAGTAAGCTTTTCATGGGGATACCAGCATATCATGTCACCTCTACTGGCCCTTTGGGGATCCTTACTCCCTGAAATACCAGGCCAGTCCCTGTGTCTACAGCATCACACAAAGCCTAGGGGGTTTTCTCAGGACACATGGACATTCTAGGAGATCTATGTGATAAGGCCCAGGAACCTTGAGCTGCCACTGTCTTTACCTCTCCCAGCCCCCAGACATACAGGCAGGGAGTAGGTATCAACCATACTTTCTGAGATCAGTCTTTCAATCTGTTTTTTAAAAATTAAATTAAAGGGTCAGCATTATGGTAAAACTGACCTTTTAGAGTTAGTTATAAGAACTAAAGACAACATTCTTATCAGTATTGGGCATATGCTAAGTACTCAGTGTTACCAAGAAAAACCAGCCAACTAATCAGACATGCAACCAAAAAGCAGTTGCAGCTCTCAGAATTTTTAAGAGACTTTGCTCTTAGTTCATCATGGGGATAACCTCATCCCCTCCACGGAGTTGTTGGTTTGGTTTTATCCCCAAATCTAAATCCCTAGTCTGTTCTTAAATTGTCAGGAAGGATATGAACATCTGGAACATGGTTGGAGTGCAGCCAGTCGAGAGCCTACACCCCCTCCCCATTTTCTCTGGCAGGAGGTGAGTCCCCTGCAATTCCTCCCCCACACCTCCTCCATGACAATGTCCCTGCTGTGTTACCAGTGGGGAATGTGAACACAGTCCACACAGGAGGCTGAGATCACCTGCACCCAGCAGGTTTGGATGACAATCAGCACAATTCACTTCTAAGTGTTGCTTCTGAGAGACAGCCTCACCCTGTTAGGCCAACCTGAGTTTGCACTCCTAGCTCATCCCAGGAGATGGGTATGATCTCCTTTGGCAAGGAGAGCTTCTCTTACTAGAAATGCAGCTGTTGCTCAGGCCTACCCAGGGGACCCACCACATCAAGGCACAGCAAGCTGCCTAGGACAGCAACTTCAGGGCACACCTGTCATGAGCCCAGGCTACCACTTCACTTCCCTTGAACTTTTCAAAGGCCCCAGCTGGCCTCCCAACTAACCCAAGCTCCTGTGCCATCTGGGTTTATGACTGCACTGATAAAGAACTTTATCATTTCTAGAATATGCACCTGCAAATCCCCATATCCCTCACGGAATTTGCTTCACAATAGTGGTGCCTTTCAGGGTTCATATTATGTCCACATAGGACCTTTGTATATACTCTTTCTTCCTCCTGGGATTTTCTTTTCCCCATCTCCCACAGATAACTTCTTTGATCTTCCAGATTTCAGTTCAGTTTCACTTAAAGAAGCTTTCCTCAACCTCCAGACAGGCCTGGCCTTGTTGTTCTCAGTGGCACTGCACCACAACCCCAACTTGCATTTCACTGTGTACCTGATTAACATCCACCTAAAAACAACACCCAAGAGCAACACGGACACCAGCTGTAGTCCTGTATGTGGGCCCCTTTGGGGAGGGCCGCAGAGTTTATAAGAGAGTGTCATCATACGTGGGTCCTGAGGGGCAGGGCAAGAGGACACTCAGCATCTCTGGGCTTCATTTCCTCTTCTTTAGAAAGGATTGTGATAATAAAAATGGTCTCGCCTTCATTGTGGTTGTGAAATTTGAAAAAGCATTTAAAACAATGCCTGAAATACCATGATGATGAGAGTGGTGATGATGGTTGAGTGTAAACAGCAAATCTACAAAGTGAATAGGCAAACTATATAGAACCTTATTACTTAGCAATAAGGAAGGATTTCTGAAATCAAATGTAAAGACACAAGCCATAAGGCAAAAGAGACAGAGAGATTTATGTGAAAATTTATAACTTCTGTTTAGCAAATACCATGGACAAAGTTAAGACACTGATGACAGATGCAGACATTATTTTTCTTCTAATGGCTAAAATTAGTAAGAGAGAGACTAATATCTTGAATATGCAAAAGCTCCTATAAATTAGAAAAAGACAAAAAGAGATAGAAACCCCAAAAGAATAGGTAAAAGAATTCTCAAAAGTACAACCCACACAAGAAAGGTGTTCAGACTCACTAGTTCTCAGGGAACTACAAGTGCACAGCAAGCATGTCCACTGAACACCTGCCATTAGATGGGCAGGCAGTTAAGAAGGAAGGAGCCACCAAGCTGGACTGTGGCAGGTGCAAGCCCTGTACACAGGAGAGTGAGTCCTGTGCACACCAGAACAGGAGTCTGTCCTGAGAACTCATCCACGGAGATCCTCCCACAGCTGGCCCTGACCCAGAAGGAGTGGTGTGATGCTCTGTGCCCAGGCCAAAGGCAGGGGGCACCATGGATCCTGTGTAGCCACTAATAACCACAGGCAAGGTGTGCATAAGCAACTGGATTCGTTGGCCAAAGGCAAGAAAGAGATGAGTCTCTATAGGACACTGTCCTCATTGATTTTAAATGCATGCAGAAAACAATGTATTTCCCAAGATACACAGACACACAAAATATACCATGGCTGCCTATGGGAGATACCAGCCAGAGCAGGAAGTGGGAATTAAGAAAAGTCTTCCCAGTGCGTGAATGGGCCAAAACCTGAAAAGTGTGAGTAATTTAGTCCTGGGCCTCTGGGGTTAAAAAGGAAAATGAGGGGTGTGGTTAACTAAACACAAATTGCTCTATAGAAAAGTTACATGGAATTATTCTGAAGGAGTTTGTGAGCTACTTCCTCCATGGGCTTGTGCCTTATTACAGAGGGTACCTTGAGTGTGACCTCTGCCATTGTCCTTGCTGTTAGTTGAAGAAAAGCCCCAATGTAAGAGAACCAGCATCACCTTAGATATCCCCAAAAATGTGCCAAATACAGCTGGCACTAGCTGGGGATAAAGAATGACCAAATAGCTGGTAAAATATTACCTTTATTTCTGGGTGTGTCTATGAAGGTGTTTCCAGAATAGATTAGCATTTGAATCAGTAGACTGAGTAAAGAAGATGTACCCTTGCCAAGCATGCAGGCATCATTCAATTCATGGAGGGTCTGAATAGAACAAAAAGGTTAAGGAGGGATGAGATCATTCTCTTTGGAGCTGGGATGTCCATATTCTCCCACACTTGGACATCAGACTTCTGGTTCTCTGGTCTTTGAACTCCAGAACTCACACCAAGCCTCCCACATCCCTCATCAGGCCTTTGACCTCAAATAGAAGTTATATCATTGGCTCCCCTGGTCACAAACTTTTAAACTCAAACTGAATTCCACCACTGGCTTTCCTGATACATCAGCCCACAGATCATGGGACTTCTCAGCCTCCATAATTGCCTGAGCCAATTGCCATAATAAATCTGATCTTATATCTATATATCTGTATCTATGTAGATATAGATATATCCTATTGATTCTGTTTCTCTGGAGAATCATAATACAAAGACTTATTTGTTTAGAACCACTTTCAATGTCCCCTCATAAAAATCCTTTAGGTACCATTTTCAATAATTTGCTGCTCTTGATGGGGTCCATGACAATTTGTGTAAGTCATCTTTTCCTTTTTGTTTTTATGGTTACTCCAAGTACGGCACACTACATATTTCTCAAACTGGAGCATGCAGGTCTGTGCAGTGCAGATGCACAATGAAGAATACCTGTGGTGCATCTTCCTGGAATATCAATCTTATTACAAGATTTGTAAGAAATGACATTTATTTACAAGAATCACCCCCTCTCCCCACCCTACCACCAATAAGGAAGGAAAAAGAGAGATCAGGAAAGGGAGAAGCCCTCCAGAAATACAGGAAGGTCTCTGAAGCTTCCCCAGGTGGAGCAGAGGGCTGGCCTGAACATGGGATCAGCTGGGACTCCCATACTGTCACCGAGGCAGTTCCTGCTATCCTATAACTTTAGCTCAGAAGTTACTTTGGACACAGAGGCGCCAGATACACTCGTAAGCTAGATACATTCATAAATGGAGCCCTGTGAAGACAATGCCACCACCACAGTTTTCATGCCTCTACCCTCCTCTGGTGAAGCCCTCAGCTGAGCATGCCCTGCACACAAATAAGCCTGGTCTTGTTGTTCTGCCCTCATGTGTAGCTGTTGGAAGTCAACACCTGGCCTACCTCTTGCAGCCTCTCAGAAGACTCCACAAAGCTCAGGGCCTCATGCTCCATGCAAAATGTGTGGGATACGGCTCCTGTAGCTCCTTTAAATCCCACTCCCCACCAAAAGGCCAGGACCCAGAGACCATCCCACAGAAGATGATTCCCAGACTCCGTATATCCACAGTGGAGCCACCATATCAGAAAAAGAAAAATAAGAAAAACAGTAAGAAGGTATAAATAAAAGATAAAGAAAAATTATTTAAGAATTAGAAAAAGAAAAGTGTATAGAGGGGGCAGAGCCAAGATGGCAGACTGCAGCCAGCTTTTTACAGAAGCTCCTGTCCAGAAGGAGGCTGAAAGGACAGAAGTTTAGCTAATTAGCTGATGGTTTGGAGCAGAGCCAAGAGAGAAGATTGAAGAGCACACTTCAACCTTCCTGAGGCGAGCTGCGACCCCAAAAATACAAACAAAAGGTACAGAATCCACCACCAAGCGGACGGGAGTCCCCTCCCCCACAACAAGGGCTCCCAGTTTACTCCATGCAAACAAGCCAGCAGAGTTCAAACTTCCTCCCACTCTATCCCATGGGAGAGACTCCCTAAAAATGGGACCTCCTACCCCTTCTGGCGTGCCACGGCACCCTCCGGCCAGGCACAAAACTGGAAAACTGTATAAATCTGTATATATTCCCCACCTGCAACATTGAACTCTGAAGAGTCCCCACTCACCCACTCCGAGATCCAGAGGTTTATTACCTATGGAGTTCTGATTCCTGGGCATCTTCTTGAGAGAAGTGGAGGGGGAAAGGGCTGGTGCTGTTCTGTGCTGACTGTGGTGCTGGCGTGAGGAGAGGAGAGTCAGCTCAGGGACGCCAGGTCAGCAATGGTGGAGTCCTTGAGTGGCAGGCTGATGCCATTGACCCATCCCAGCCCCATCCCTTTGGGTTTCGGACAGCGGCCACAGGCAGGGTGCACATAACTTTCTTGGGTGGAGCGCCAGCCCTCAGGGAGCTAATGCAGCTGAAACAAAGGCAGTGGGTGGGCAGAGGCTAGAATTGACACCTGAGTGTAAAGCTGAAGGCAACCTCTGAGGTACAGAAAAATCTAGCCAGACAGAAGCCTAATTTAAACACGCAAGGCCCCCCTGCCGAACTCAGATTTCTGGCTGATTTTGCCAGGTAAACCCTGGGAGCAGTGGCCTACTGGAGTGAATAGGGCCACAGACCTGGGGGATTACGAGTGACTGGCTACAAGGT
>CAUYQV010057758.1:0-12610 GCA_963574575.1 Galagoides demidoff
GGTCCCAGCTACTTGGGAGGCGGAGGCAGGAGACTCGCTTGAGCCCAGGAGTTGGAGGTTGCTATGAGCTGTGATGCCATGGCACTCTACCTAGGGGGATAGCTTGAGGCTCCGTCTCAAAAAAAAAAAAAAAAAGAAATAGAAAGGACAAGGATAGTCAATATTCTTGTGAAGAGTAAGAGGTGCAGATTTCCTCTTTTGGCATCAACGCTTACTGTAAAGCTGCAGCTTAATAAGGGAGGGTAATTCTGGCGCAGCGTTAGACCAATAGCTAATGAACTGTGGTCAAGAGCCCTGAGACAGAGCTGGATGGATACAGACACCTGATTCACAACAAAAGGGGTGCTCCAGAGCAGTGGGGAACAGACACTCCATGTGATGTGTTCAGTTGGGACACACGATGGTTGGCCAGAGAATGGTTAAATGGGTGTTTGTATTTTGATTTACTCAACCATATACTCTGCTCTGTGTACTTTGTAAGTGTTATATATGTTATTTCTATATAAAAAAACTTGTTCGAGGGGAAGCGATCATTGCAAGAGCAGCGGCTGTGAGGTCCTCGCCTCCAGCCCAGCAGGAATTGAGGTGAATGAACAATCCCTGCACACGCTCCCTGGATGGGGCTCTCCACCTGCTGCTGTCCCCAGTGACAGAACAAGTGAACAATTCCGACAAACATTTGCTCAACATTTACTCCCAACACTACCCAGCCTACGTAACCAACCCAGTAGCTGGGGCTTTCTTAACGTGGCCAGGATCTGCCTCCAACTTTCATCCTTAACATTCTGGAATTTTCAGCATATATATCCTATACCTGTTTTGGATCTGTGAAGAGAGAAGCAGAGCAAGCACGTTGATACTGCATCTGCCTTTGGTCTGCATTAATGTCCTGAGGCCCTTTAGACAAGACCTTTTTATCTCCATCTCAGAAACAAAAGCCGGACAGGATTTTCAGCAGGTCAATGTAGATACAAAGACAACCAGAAGCACAGTTACGATTGCGCTCTGCTTTGCTGTATCCAGCAACAGCACCCCACTCGTGGTAGACCCTAGCACGGTGTTTGACTAACAGTAGGAGTTCAGTAAATATAAATTCCCTTATCCAAAATATCTCTGTATATTTCATCCTTAAGTTATGACACTGTTCACATAGCTGCTGTTTGCTTTACTTGTGGGTCCAATGCCTAGTAAGCAATTATGTCTTGGGAGTCCTAGCCGGGATATACAAAATTTAAAAGCTGCCTCTCAAGTAGTTTTTGGATCATTCATATTATTGCACCTAAACTCAAAAGTGTATCAAACCTAGCTAAACCGTAGAGCAAACACTGCCAAATGCACAAAACCTTTCCTTTGGAAATGTATTTTTGAAGACTCAATTTAAAGATTGCTGATGGCCCTCTTTATGTATATCTACATTATTTGTATGCCATAGGGTTTTGCTAGTTGTGTGCTATAAAGATGGGCTCGACTTTAAGAAAACCTAATAAAGAAAAAAAAATCTAAACCTATAAAAAGAAAAAAAAAACTTTTTTAAAAATTTGAGTATCACACTTGGTCGTTTTCTCTTCTGACACCCAGCCTTTCAGCTCTGTAACTTCACACATGCCTGAAATATATTCCCTCTACAGGACCTTCGTAACATTATCTACTTATCTTCCAAAACCATGCTCAAATTAAAATACATAACAATACTTATATTATGATCCCACTCTGTGTTAAAATTACATTGAATATATGTGTGTCTTTACATATGCTTGCTTATGATGGTTGCCGGACCTGTTAGAAAAAAAAATATGATAGCTGTTTTTGGCTAAAAGTGCCTTTAAGAAATGATCAAAGAAAGAGAGGATACAAAGATCAGCAGACAACTAGGAGTGGTGAAAATCCTGGGGCATTAATAAAGCATCATAAATACCCTTGCAGCCTGGGAGGACTAACAGTTGCTCAAACTGGAATAATGGCTGCAGGTATATCATGACTTCAGGAATTTTGCAAAGATAGACAAGTGTATCTCCATCGGAGTGTGCCATGAGATCAAAATTCACCCAGTTCAGTTAGTGTTCCTATTTCCAAAAGGTATTTCCTTCTCTAAGGCTGTAGCATCCTTGGCTTTTCACACTACTCTGACCCGATCCCAGTGGAGGGTAGGCCACAAGAACAAATACAAGTGACAACGAAACTGGGCCTGGAATATTTCCTCCCTCTGATGACCAAAGCTTGCTTACTAGGTCATGCTCCTAGTGTCTGCCTCATAATAGGTATTAGGATAGATGGAAAGATAAATGGACAGATGTACCAATCAATCAATCTTTCCTCCTCAGATGTTCCAGGTCTCAATCAATGACAGTAATATTTTATCTACCTACCAAGACAGAAACTTGGAAATCATTCTCATGTTCTTTCTGCCCTCTCTTAGTCAAACAAACCCTTCTAAGCTGGCAAGGTGGCTCACACCCATAATCCTAGCACTCTGGGAGGCCAAGGTGGGTGGATCACCTGAGCTCACCAGTTTGAGACCAGCCTGAGCCAGAGTGAGACTTCATCTCTAAAAATAGCTGGGCGTTGTGGTAGGCCCCTGTAGTCCCAGCTACTTGGGAAGCTGAGGCAAGAGAATCTCTTGAGCCCAAGAGTTTGAGGTTGCTATTAGCTGTGCCTTTTTCAAACAAAGGTGAAAAAGTGAGACTCTGTTGCAAATAAATAAATAAAATTAAAACAAACCCTTCTGACAACACCACCTGACTAAACTTTAAGTCCTGCTAATATTTCTATTTTTTTCTAAAATCTTACCTATTCTCTCCATGTCCCTGCCCACACTTTAGTTTAAGATCTGTAGCATTCTTCCTTAGATTATTTAAATTCACATAACATCTAACATCATTGCCTCCAGTCCAGTCTCTTCCTCTTTATGTGACCTCTAGAAGGATCTTTTTGCATGAAAAACTAATTCTGTTTTTCTCTTATTTAAAGATGTCTTTGATAATACCCCACTTTCAAAAAAAAAAAACCAAACAAACAAAACCATTTTATTAGAATAATATTCCGGGCCTCCTATGATCCTGGCTCTGCTTTTATCTGTAAGATCTGTTCCTACATTACCCTTCATAGCCCCAGTGTCCACTAATCCCCCCAAATGTCGTATCTTGCTTCCATGTTCCACCTGCTTAAAACACACCTGGATCCTTCCCCTCCCATCTATGTGAATAGCTCCTTTTGTTTCCTTTTATCTCTGCCTTGGATTACTCACACCTCTGCACACCCATTAATATCCTGTTGACATCTCTTGCAATGTATGTCAATCACACAGCACTCTTAACTTGGCTTCCTTGTGAGCCTGGGCGGTAGCTTCCTCCTCATTCTCCAGACTTCTTCATCACCATAATGGCACTATCATTTGTCTACTTAGGACCAAAACCTGCCATATCCTTGATACCTCCCTCTTCCTCCCCTACACCTGCACTTCCGAGCCATCACCAGGTCCTGTATATTCAACTCCAAAATACATCTCGGATTGTTCCTCTCTACCACATTTTCACTCTAGATCAACACCTCTCCCCTGGCCTGCTGCACTGCCTCCTAACTGGTCTCCCACTCTTGGCCAGACTGATCTATCCTCCACTCAGCAGCCAGGACGACTTTTTGGTACACGTGCACCTGATCAAACCACTCCCAGTTATAACCCTGCAGCAGCCGGCTCCTGTGCTTAGAGTCAGCATTTCTTAATATGATGCCCGGTGCGCTGCATGGCCTGGGTCCTTCGGCTCCAGCTCCATCGATGCTTCTCTCCTTGCTCCTCCAGCTCCCTGCACATGGGTCTTCACAGCCTGTGGAAACTGTCAGAATCAAAATGGAGTCACTTGTGTAAAAACCCTGAGGCACAGAACCAGGGAAGGCCGTGAAGGCAGGGCTCTCACACACAAATGCCTGACAATAAGAGCTATCACAAAAGATTCTGCAACAACCACATCCTTGCACAAAGGCCGTCGTAACTTCACACAAAAAAGACTTCTGCCAGGACATCTGTCCAGCAACTTCCTGTCCAACCTCAAACTGGCACCACCCATGTTATTGATTCTTGTAGCCAAGGATAATTATCTCAAAACAATTATGTAATCCTCCTTGCTTTTCCTTGATAAACGTTTGTCTTCCTCTATTTCCGAGTGCTCAAATAGTTTACCCTGGCAGTACCTATTCCCAAAACAAAACTAACTTTTCAAGAGAGACTGGTATTTAGGTTGATGGGTTTTTTTTTTCTTTCTTTTCAGTTCTTCAAACTGGTGCAGCTTTCTCCTGTCATGGGGATCTATAGAAACATTTTATTGTTTCTATAGATATATAGAGTATATCTCTATATATTTCTCTCTATATAGTATAATATATGTATATTATACTATACATACAAGTATGAGTTATCTGACTATATTTTCTTTTTCTTTCTTCTTCTTTTTTTTTTTTTTTTTGAGATAGACTCTTACTTTGTCACCCTTGCTAGAGTGATGTGGTGTCATAGCTTACAACAATCTCAAACTCTCGAGCTCAAGAGATTCTCTCGTCCCAGCCTCCCAAGTAGCTGGTATTAAAGGCACCCACCATAACACCCAGCTATTTTTAGAGACAAGATCTCGCTCTTGCTGAGGCTGGTGTCAAACCTGTGAGCTCAGGCAATCCACCCACCTCGGCTCCCAGAGTGCTAGGATTACAGGTGTGCCCTGCCCTGACTACATTTTCTTATCATAAGAGATCTTGCACATGGTACCTCAGGCGAGCCAAAACTCTATTTGAAGTAAACAATCAAAAAGTTCAAAATCTAGGGGATGACACTATAAACTGTGTCATATTATTCATATGATTAGATCTCCGAAAACCATTAAAATGTTTATTAATGTTATTAATAATTTTAATAACATGAGAAATGTCAAAAATGAAACGAAATCCAATAAAATTGAAAAACACAAACTTCAAAATAGCATATATAGTAAGAGCTCAGCTTTGTAAAACATAATGCAGAGAAAATAGATTGGAAAGGAGCCCCATCACCCCCCATGTGTGGGGGACTGGTTCCAGGACCCCTGGCAAACCAAAGTCTGTGCATGCTCATGCCCCACGGTAGGCGCGTGGGACTGTCTACACCACAAGTTGGCCCTCTCTATGCACAAGTTTCCAAATCCCATGAATACTGTACTTTCAATCTGAATCTAGTTGGAAAACCACATAAGATTAGACTCACACAGTTCAAATCTGTGTTTTTCAAGGGTCAATGTATACCAAAAAGGTAACACTGATTTTCTGTGTATAGTATATGTATGAGAAAAAATATATATGGTCTATATACATACATACCATTATCTATATAGTCTTTGTTCATATAGACACACACACACATACATATACATATAGGTAAATGTATATACACACACAAACCTTCTTCTACAATAATTATACCATCTGAAAAAATGGTTTCTTAGTGGGCAGCACCTGTGGCTCAAAGGAGTAGGGCCCTGGCCCCATATATCGGAGGAAGTGGGTTCAAACCCAGTCCTGGCCAAAAAAAAAAAAAGAAAGAAAGAAAGAAAAGAAAAATGGTTTCTTAGTAAGTAAAAAGTTATTTTCTAGGTTTCAGATTTTTAAACCCAGATTATATTAAATTGATGTCCAAGTAGTACCTTCCTTAGATACAATATGGACACATCCCAAATGAATTTAGCCCATCTTCAAGATTAACTCTATTGGATCTGTTTTTTATTTAAATACATATTTTCCAAGAGCATGGGTTTGCTAACCCTAAAACCAACAGGGTTTCTCCAATATTCTACATAATTATAACAAGCAATTAAGGGGAGAACATTCATCTCCATAGTACCTAAAGCACATTCTTGAGCAAGTAAATGTTTACTTTTAAAAAAAATACTTTTATCAATAGGAAAAACAAAAATATATATACTGATCCTCTCCTGGGCATCTGCTTTTTCATCCTGTGGACCCTGTCTCTTTACTCAGTTGCTAGGAGGCCTCTGGTGAATGAACGCTCTCTGCCAATAGACAGAGGCTTATGGCAGGAGTTTTGATACTAACTTCACTCACTCCTGGCTTCCCTGAACCCTTCTACTCTTATATTCTCCGTTCCATATTACAAATCTACTTATTTCTGATTTTATTTAATCTTATACTGTATATATTTATTAAAGCATCTTAACTCTCAATTCTTTCCCCTTTTAAAAGAGGGGAGGGTAGTACACATTACTGATAACAGAACCAATTCCTTGGGGTTAAAATGGGAAATAAAGATTATAAATTAAATGGTCTTTTAGATTGTAACAGCTTTTCATAAGGATGAAAACATTATTTTTCATTTTCCTTCCCACATATTTTAAAATTTTAGAATATTTTAAAAAGAGGATTGAATTTATATAAAATCTTACAAAATCTTGACAATTCTGGTATAGCCTTAGTCACTGCAGAACTTAAAAACTTTCACAAAAAACTTCCGAGCAGGCGCCTTCATTTTCCTTCCTCCCACTGAAACGATTTGCTACTGGTACCCTTCAAAGTTTCCAAATCAGAGACTGTTGCTGCCTAATAAACCAAAGTGTTGCTCCCCAGCCATCATTTCTGCATACCTTTTCCAGTAAACTGGACATTTTTCTTTCATTTTCAGTGTTTAAAAACAAAAACTGTTATTAAAGGGCTTCTCCAACCCAGGAAGAGATTTTATGGAAATACAGAATTTAAAGGCAAGTTGTCTATCTTATCAAAATGGGGGTCAAGAGAAAGATGGTTGTGCGTTTTTAATATTAGAGATCACCAGCAACCCATAGTGTTTTAAAGGTGCCTCAAGCTTCAAGGAATACTACAGAGTAGCATTTCCAATCTAAGGGCAACCCATCCCACAGGGGCCAGGAGCAAAAAGGATCTTGTTACATAGGAGAGTAACTCCGGAGACAGCACACTAGCTGGGAAACGAGGGCGCGTCTGCCACGGTCTAGCAGAGACCCACTGCAGGCAGGGGGAACAGCAGCAAGCTCAGGGTCACTACAGTCAGTGGGCTCCAGGGAAGTTAGGACACAGAGCAGAGAAGTAGTCAGGAGCTATTAATAGATCACAGGGCAGTAAAGCCATTGTAAGAGTTTGATTTTTGTGATTCTGATGAGAAACCACCCGGAGGTTTTAAAGGGAAGTGAAAGTTCTGATTATATCTGCAAAAATCAGTGCTATCTGGAAAAAGACTAGAGAGGAGGGAGGGCAGAGCAGGGACTTTACAATCACCTAGGTGAGAGAGGATTGTGGCTTTCCTTAGGGAGGGAGAGAAATGTGAAATGTTAGGAGATCTGAGGTATCTTTTCAAGGTAGAGTCAAGGTAATCTGCTGGATGCTTGGATGTGGGATCTGATCTATAAAACAGGAGGTAAGATCCATTTCTTGAAGTTGCAGCTGACTCGAATGGAGTAAAGTTTACTGAGACAAGGAAGGTAGCTATCAGTAACTCTGTCCTTTTGCAATTGAAATGCCTATCAGACTCGCAGGTGGAGATGTTGAGTGAACAGCTGGATATGTGCATCTGGAGCCCAGAAGAGAAATGAAGCTAGAGATAAAAAACTGGAAGTCATCAGATTATAGATGTTATTTAGAGCCATGAAATGTGGCTTAGGGTAGAAATTGCCTTGGGAGAAAGTATGGCTAGAAAAAGAATATGGCAGAGAACTGAGCCCTGTGGCCCTCTAACATGTAGTGGCTGAGAAGCCCGGAGACAGCATGGCCACCTGGAAACCGAGCCCAGAAGGCATGTGAGTGAAGGAGGGCGCTGAGAGGGAGGGATCCGCGGTGCGGCTGACCCACTGAGGGGTCCAGAAAGACCACGACTGTGCACAGACCCTGGGTTTCACACGATGGTGACAGCGGGGACAAGATGAGAGAGGCAGGAGGAAATAGGAGTCAAAATATAGGTATACAGGCAAATCTTTCAAAGGTTTTGTTTAGTTTTGTTTTTAATAAAAGAGAGTGGTGGGAACTAGACTGGGATGTGTGGTTTAGCAGGGATGAAAGACAAGAGATTTAACAGTAGATATTTGCTAAATGAAGCAGTGTTTAAAATGACACGAGCGAATGACTCAGCAGATGAGGTCGATGACTGAGGAGAATAAACATGGCTTAGACTTCACGTCCCATAGATCGGACACGTGAGGTCACTGCTTCAGATCTGGTGAGTCATAATTCTAAACCTGTTCGTCGATTCTTTGACGTGAATGAGATATAAAATGGAGATGCTTAATTCCATTTATAACCACACACTACTTAACGTATTTAAATGTAGAAATCACATTTTCAAAGTCTGATTTTTTTTTAAAGCTTAGTTCTGCGGAAAACTGGAGAGGCCCTAACTAATCTAACGCTGAAGACCAGCTCACAGTTAGCAGCCCAAATGATTTTGTCCAAATTAGCTGAGTGTAAGGAGCCACAGAAGAAAACTCAAACGCAAACCCTGAGCTGGCTCTGCTTCCCGCTGGGGCTCCCCAGAGCCCTTAGGCTGGGCTGTTTGCGGACGGTTCTGAGGTTTCTTTCAAATGTGGGTTTTCCAGTTAAAGAGAAACATTAAAAAGGGGGACAGTTGCATGGATTTTCCCTTCAGAGGACAGCAAGGGACGGACAGGAGTCACCGGCCCCCGCGGCTCCGGAGCCGCCGGCAGGGTCGGCTGGAAGAGTGCACAGTGTTGGGGACCCCACGCTGCCCTGCACCCCGCGCCCACCTGCCCCCAGCCCGCCCGGCGCCTGGTACTTGCCTGCGGGCGGTCAGCAGGTGCTGTCCGCACTTTCCTCTCTGGAAGAACAAGCCCAGCCCGTGGGCGACTCGCCCGAGGCGCCGAGAGGGGTTGTCCGGTGAGCGGCTGGTCGCACACCGACCCCGCGGCCCTGCTGCTCGCTGTCCAATAGTCGGGCCGGGCACCCGCGCCCTGGGAGGCGCCGACGCGGAGCCCGCGGAGATCGCCCCGCACCGCCGCTCCCGGGGCCGCCACAGGCTCCGGCTCAGGGTCGAGCTCGCGTGGGACTCGGTGCGCAGAGCTGGGACAGAAGGGCGGTTTTGAGTCAGGATTAACGTCGTCGATCACTCTCGGTACAAGGAGGAAGCCGGCCGAGGGCGGAGGAGGGGAAATCGCGAAGGGGAACTGTCACCGAGGCAAGAGTGGCCTCTTCCTGGACTTTTTGGTTTTTGAGTTTTTTTTTTAATGTCCCCCTAAAACCCGACTTGGAGGTTCAGAGAAATCAGAAAAGGAATTTCACGATGTCTGCTCCTAACAGTGTAAACAAACCCTAGAGGTGCAGTGACTTTCTGGGACCCCAGATGGTCCCCTGACTTTTCCAGTCTCTTTGGAGGTCTGAGTACTGCAGCCACCCACACACCCTGACCAGGGGTTCACAGCGCCATCAGCTCCTAACCCCCAAAAGCCACCCTAAGATTCTTATTAGGGTTCATTTTCCACAGTCAAAAGAGACTGGAACTCCCTTTTAGGGAGAACCAAAAAGCAAGTAAGTGAACGCAGCACAGAAGGCTCTAGAGAGCCACAACCGTCACACCACGGCTACCTCTGGCTCCCAGTCTAGTCACAACCTCAGAGTCCAGTTCAGAAACCTCTCCTCTTAATTCTCAGGCAATCCCTACTCCTTGCCAAAGGAGAGGAATCCAAGTTCCCAAACCTCCGAGGAAAGCATGGATAGTGGATTGAGGCTGAAGGACCATCCCTGGGTCTCAGAGCTTCACGTCCTTGGTAAAATGCCACTGTGTAGTCAGAAATACCATACAAAGCACCGAAGCTACACAATTCATTACAAACACACAATTGTTTCTCCCACTCCATCTCCCAACAATTCTACCCAAACTCTTTGGGTAAACAGTGGCCTCCTTGTTACTAAATCCAACTTAGACTATTGTTACCCTCACTCACTTCCCCTGGAGTCTCTTTGACAAAGATGACCATTGTCTCCCCAAACTCTATTTCCTTGACGTTCATCACCCTACTCTGCCTTTATCTTATCCTGCTTGTTAAGATTCTGTGTCCTCTACCTTTTCCTTTTTCTCTGGCAGCCCCTCAAATCAGTGCTTTTCAAACTTTTCCACTGAAATACCACCAATGACAATTGGACAAACCGTACTTCCCCATTCACTACTCATGTTCCAAGAATGAATGAGCCTGAAGTCATCAGTGCAAAGGGCAAACTTACTTGAACTCTTCCATTTTACCTTTTAAACTGCTCGAAGTTTTGCTTTGTTCTTCAAAATATACTCACAATAAAGTCTTTTAAATTGGCTACAGGTTTAACTGCTTAACATTTTCTCTCCAAATTTTCAAGAAAATGCACCAATTGCTTATACTGCAAATATTTAAAGTGCCTTCCATGTGCTAGGCATTAGGGATAAAGCATGAACAAGAGAGATGCCGCCCCAGTCCTCATGTAGATTTTACTGTCTAACCTGGGAGACAGACATATAAGACAGCTGACGGTTGGAGAATCTTCCAGTGAGCAGAATATTTAGCTATTCATCTGCTTACTTGAGTTCACGAAAGGATGGATGGGCCTGAGGAACTGATAAATATATTGATTCATAGGCAGTAGCTAATGAATTGGCCAACTTTTAGGTACCAAAGAACAAAATCAAACAATAGTAAAAGATCTGTTGATGAGACTTATGGATGACATGGCTCTTGGTGGTTAGAGTGTAAAGATATTCATGGCCCATGTTCAGTGCTGAACAGGAGATATGAGGTTCTGGAGGCTCTCAATGATAAGAGGAACAGTTCTTCTGATGTCAGTCTTTTTCTCTAGCCAACCCAGGACAGGGTCAGTGTACAAAGGTCCATGTACAAAGCGGCCATTGCGACAGGGATAGAGATTTAAAAATACAGTCCCTTCCTCACCTAGGCTATTTGGCTACCACCAATGCTAAGTGTCCAACCTGGCAACATCCCAGAGTGCAATACTTCTACTGTCCCTAATACAGTCATATTCTCAATGGGACTTGTTGGGAACCTGTAACATCTGGATTACGTTGGACAATTTCTGTAAGGGAATAGGTAGCACTTTTGTCTTCACAGGGATAGTTGATATGCTGGGTATGAATTTGCCTTCTCCACATGCAACATTTCCACTACAAATATACTTGGCATTACCAAGGTTCTTATCCACTGCATAGGAATCCCACAAAAATTTCCTCCAACCATGTATGGAGTTCACGGCAAAAGAAGTAAATTCAATGGTCTTAACACACTTCATCCCCTAGAAATAGCGAGCTTGACAGAACAGTTGAGTGGCAAAATGAAAGCTCAGTTAGAGAGATATCTGGGAGACATCAGGAAGTGAGAGTGCTGTCCTATAGGATGTGGTATATTAATTCAATAAGCAGTCAATATATGGTGGTATCTCTCCACTGCCAGGATGCTGAACAAAAGGGAGGGAGGAGGAATGTTTCCTTTCACTATTATACCTAGGAATCTACCTGAATCATTTTCACGATCTATTCCCAGAGTTTGGAAGAGTCTAAGAGTAGAACACTTCTGTCAGGAAACAGTGATGCTCCGATGATTTAGGGAAGTAAGACTGGCCTTGGCCTTTTGGGGGTTCTTTATGCCATTGAACTAGACAGAAAAGGTGGTCAGCAGACTGACCAGGGCAACTAATTCTAGTTACCAGAGGAAAAGTGTGTTGCTGTTATACTCAGAAACAAGAATGCTATGACAGGAAAACTAGGAAATTCACTGTAATTCCTCCTAGTACCAGTAGTCCTAGTCCACTGAAAATTGCAGTAACCTGGTAAAGAGCCCCATCAAGGGCTCAGTTCTGTAGAAATGAAGAACAGGGTCGCCTCATCAGATAAAGAATCCCATCTAATCAAAATCCTAGAGAGGGGTAAGAAGAACACGGTATGTAACAGAAGGAAGCTGTGACTACGAACTTCAGCTTTATAACTAGCTGCACAGAAATAGCTATAGCAGCTATGTTTTATAAGGTATTCATGGTTTTCAGAAATCAGTGAAACAGAAAACAGAACAATATCATCAGTCAATAAAACTAAAGGATAAGTTTTTTTGACTATCAAAATCAGTGAACTTCCAGATGAGTAAAACCAAAAAAAAAAAAAAAAGAAAGCAGATATAAATACCGATTATCAGAAATTAAGAGAGGTAATATAACATTCTACAGATATTAAAAAGTTAATAAGGAAATATTATGAACAACTTTAGGCCAGTAAATTTAATAATATAGATGAAATAGAAAAAAAAAATCCTTGAAAGGCTCAGTGCCTGTGGCTCAGGTGGCTAAGGCGCCAGCCATGTATACACCTAAGGTGGCGGGTTTGAATCCAGCCCCCAGCCCAGGCCTGCTAAAACAACAATGATGGCTGCAATCAAAAAAAATAGTCAGGTGTTGTGGCAGGCGCCTGTGGTCCCAGCTACTTGGGAGGCTGAGGCAGGAGACTCGCTTGAGCCCAGGAGTTGGAGGTTGCTGTGAGCTGTGATGCCACTGCACTCTACCCAGGGGGATAGCTTGAGGCTCTGTCTCAAAAAAAATCCTTGAAAGAAAAACCCAACTAAAGGAAAATCAAATAATCTATAAATTGCCCTAA
>CAUYQV010057760.1:0-28425 GCA_963574575.1 Galagoides demidoff
CAGGCGCCCGCCACAACGCCCGGCCATTTTTTGGTTGCAGCCATCATTGTTGTTTGGCGGGCCCAGGCTGGGGATTCGAACCCGCCACCTTAGGTGTATGTGGCTGGCGCCTTAGCCGATTGAGCCACAGGCGCCGAGCCAAGAACAGATTTTCAAACAAAGTAATTATCATTCATACTTCAGAAAGAAGTAATTTATTCAAATGTCTTTTGACTATTACATATATATATGAGCTCCTTTAATGGACCTGAGTTAAGATTTATGGTCTTTTTTTTTTTTTTTTTTGAGACAGAGCCTCAAGCTGTCACCCTGGGTAGAGTGCCATGGCTTCACTGCTCACAGCACCCTCCAACTCCTGGGCTCAAGCAAGTCTCCTGCCTCCGCCTCCCAAGTAGCTGGGACCACAGGTGCCCACCACAACGCCTGGCTATTTTTTGGTTGCAGTCATCATTGTTGTTTGGCGGGTCCGGGCTGGATTCGAACCCGCCACCTTAGGTGTATGTGGCTGGCACCTTAGCCGCTTGAGCCACAGGCGCCAAGCCAAGATTTATGGTCTTGGAAGAAGACTTATCTTGGTGGTGATATCCAAATCTTCAAATCAGATAAAGACTAGAACACAGACAAGTTAACTAGTTCTAAATGAAGAATGCAATAAATCACTTTATATATTAATTTTTAGATGTTTTATAAGCTACTGATGCCACATTATGAAATATGTCATGCCAAATATGAGGACTTAAATTTACATGATTTTTTAAAAATTGCACAGTTTGGTGAAAATGATTCAGATACATAAGAGAGGAAAGAAGATTATTCTAACTGGTCACAATGATATACTGATAAAACAGATTACGAAGAAAATCAGCAACTTTAAATGAATAAAAACCAAAAGAAAACATAACGTTGAATTAAATGAGATTATCACACTTAGGAGGCAGAAGAGGTTAAGAGGTGAAAAGCAAAACTGAACTAAAAAAGTTAACAGAATTTATTTGTGTAGGCACATTGAACAGTATATGTTTATAGTTTTATCTTTAATACATAAAATAACTTCTTTATTTCAGACATTTTAATTAACTACTATGGATTTAGGTTCTAAAAGCACTAAAATGTACTATTTTTTTTATTTTTATGTTTTAGTACACCTCAAGCTGGCTTAAAATACAATTCTGTTATAGCAATTCAACTGCATAAGTAACAAGGCACAATCCAAGCTGAGTTAGATTTTTTTTACTTAATTTTTCTTTTTTTTTGAGACGAGAGTCTCACTTTGTTGCCCTTGGTAGAGCGCTGTGTGTCATAGCTCACAGCAACCTCAAACTTTTGGCCTCAAGCAATCCTCTTGCCTCAGTTTTTCACTTTTAGTGGTGAAAAACGACTACTTTTTACTACTAGTTTTTACTGCTTTTAGTAGACTCTGTCTCACTGTTGCTCAGGCTGGTCTCAAACTCATGAGCTCAAGTGATCCATCTGTCTCAGTACTTAGTTAAATGTTATATTAAATGAGGAGATCTGCTGGGCTAAAAATATATATACATTTTAAGGTTGTCATTTTACTTCCTGCAAAGTGATAAAACTTAAATAGCTGTGTTCCAAAATTCTCCTGAAACATCAACTAGCCGTATATTTTCAATCCTCTTCTTTGAACTCCTGAAAATGTTAAAATGCTTTTAGATACTAATTCTAGGGCAAAGAAACTATTTAATATGTATTTAACTAAGGTAGAACATAAGTCCCTGGTATTAGCAATCACATTTGCTGAAGCGAAAGTACCTTTCACTAGAGATTTCCTTCACCAGATATTCCCAAATGAAAACCATAATAAACATTTAGAGAAGTCATTAAGTATGACTAATGGAATTACAAGAAAAAGTAACCCACGGGCCCAGCAAGCTTTCATGGGTGTCATGACAAAGGGGAAAGTAGTACTAAAGCAAATGCAGAAAATACACTGAAATAATACAAAGTTTAGAGTTGCAACAAGTTAAAATAAACTTGACCAAAAATTTTTTCAAAAGATTTTTTAAAAAGCCCCACAAATACACATCTCCAATATGAAATGAATGGTAGCTTAGCAAAGCACATATACATATAAAACAATTTCTTTATTACATTTACAAAACAATGTAATTCTTCATTAGCTTCTACATAAAAATACAGGGCATACCACCAAATAAAAGAACTTAAGTCAGTCCTCAAGTTCAAATTATTTTAACTCTGAAAATGTTAAATACAACTAGGATGGTTTCAATGTAGTTCCTTAACAAAAGATGTCACATAACAGTATACTGGCCAGATGTAGTAACTCACACCAGTAATCCCACCACTTTGGGAAGCCAAGGTGGGAGCTGCTTGAGTCCAGGAATTTGAGATTAGCTTGGGAAACATAGCAAGACCCACATCTCTCCAGAAAATAAAAGAATTACGTGGATGTGGCGGCATGGGCCTATAATCCCAGTTACTTGAGAGGCTGAGACAGGAGAATCACTTGAGCCCAGGAATTCGAGGTTACACTGAACAATGATGGTGCCACTGCACTCCAGCCTGGGCAACAGAATAAGACCCCATCTCTTAAAAAAAAAAAAAAAAAGCATTAACAAAACCAGTCTACCATATCAAATATTTAACATAAACACCATAAACTCAGTTTTCTGCTTCTAAAATGAAAACATTAACTGAAAACAAGAAACAGGTGTTGCATTCTAAGATTAAAAAAATACACAAACTCCATTTGCAAAATAACTTTTCCTGATTACAAAATTAGTCCCTATTCATTATTACCTATTACAGAAAAATGGGAAGATACCAGGAAGCACACACACTCACACACCCTAACAACCTTACAACCCAAAAGGAATCTTTGTTCAATGCCTATTCTTTTTTCCAAGATCAACTGTATGTGATTGCTTTGTAATTTCATTTTTCATTTAGTAATATACTGCAAACTTTATGTGAGTCATAGCGTTTTATGACATAATTTTAAATAGCTGACTAGTATTCCATTCCATAGATATAGATGTAATAAATGATTTAATTCATTAAACTTCTAACGCAGAACAGTTGAGGTTGTTTCTAAACAACACTCGTGAAGAACATTCACTTATACAAATTTCTGAATATATTTTGGAATGAAATTCACCTAGGTGGAATTATTAGGTCAAAGTCTTTTCAAGGCTCTCCATATATATATTAAGGGCTTTTCTGCCCTCTAAAGAAAGCACCAATTTACATCCTGGCCAGTGAGTATGAAGGTGCGAGTTTTCCCACTGTTTCAGTCAATACTTTTATTTCTTTTTATTTTTAATGTTTGTTTTTTGAGACAGAGTCTCACTCTGACACCTAGGCTAGAGTGCTGTGGTGTCATCCTAGCTAAATACAACTTCAAGCTCCTGGAAGCAACGCTCCTGCCTCAGCACCCTCCCTGCCCAGCACCCAGTACCTAGGACTACAGGTACCCACTACCATACCTGGATAATGTGTCTTGGGTTTTTTGCTGTTGTTGTTGTCTGTTTGTTTTTTATAAGATGGGGCCTCTCTTGCTTAGACTGGTCTCAAACTCCTGAACTCAAGCAATCCTTCCCCCTTGGCCTCCCATAGTCCTAGGATCATAGGCATGAGCCACCGAACCCACCCTGCTTTATTTTTAAAAGTATGTTTAATCTCTATAAATCTGTTCACTGAAAAAAATTATGTCATCTTTTATAATTTGCATTCCTTAATTTCTAGTGTGGCCGAATATTTTATATGATTATTAGCCGTTTGTATTTCTTCTTTTGTTCATTTTCCTATTGTGAGAATCATTTTTTTCTTACTATTTGTATAAATTCTTTATCTATTAAGAACACACATAATAACCCATAATGACTGTTATACATGTTAAAATATTTTTCTTATTTACTTTGTCATTTACCTTTGTTTTCTGGCATTTGGGGCATAAAGAAGTTTTAGATATTTGTGTATTTACATATATCAACATATACATATACCAACATGTTCTTTTATAAGTTATTCCCTAAAAGCCCCTTTTGTCCTGTTCAAATTTACTAATGTAACTGGAATGTAATGGTAAGTTCTGTCCAAACTAGACCTCTTCACATTTAGGTAATAAAAATCTAAAAGCAGGCAGGTCAGGTGGCCCATTCCTATACTCCCAACTACACAGGAGGCTGAAGTGGGAGGATGGCTTGAGCGCAGGAGTTTGAGACCATCTGGGCAACATGATAAGACTCCATCTCAAAAAATAATAATTTTTAGAAAAAATAATACATAAAATTCAAATTCACATTTTGAGGCTGTCACATCTGCAGGACAAAATTTAAAATGCATGCTTAAGGTAATAAATTTTTTATTGGAGGACCCATTCCATTACAATTACAGTATATGCTTCTGTACCTGGGCCTAGTGGCTCACGTCTGTAATCCTAGCATTTTGGGAAGTGGGAGGGTCACTTGATGCCAGTAATTAGAGACCAGCCTGAGCAAGAGTGAAATCTCCATCTCAACAAAAAATAGGATTAGTCAGGTGCAGTGGCACGTGCCTGTAAGTCTCAGCTTCTTAGGAAGCGGCGGCAAGAGGATCACTTGAGCCCAGGGGCTTGAGGTTGCAATGAGCTATGAAGACATCACTAGGCAACAGAGGAAGGCCCTATGTCAGAATAAAAAAGAAATTATATGCTTTTGCTCTACTATTGCAAACTCAGGGCATCATGTGTCATCACAACTCAGCATGAGAATTGTAGCCATGTCATTCAGGAAACCAAATGTTTTCCATTTTGTTTTGATACCTTCTATAGTTAAGAGGCTGGGCACAATAGCTCACACCTATAATCCCAGCACTCTTCGAGACCAAGGTGGGAGGATCGTTTGAGCTCAGAAGTTTGAGACTAGTCTGAGCAAGAGTTGAGACCCCATCTCAAAAATAGAAAAAAAAAAATATTAGCAGGGCATGGTGGTGCATGCCTGTAGTCCCAGCTACTTGGGAGGCTGAGTCAAGAGAACTGCTTTAGCCCAGGAGTTTGAGGTTGCCGTGAGCTATACAATGATGCCATTCCACTCTTCTCCAGAGTGACAGAGTAAGACTATCTTATTAAAAAAAAAAAAAAAGGGCAGTGCCTGTGGCTCCAAGGAGTAGGGCGCTGGCCCATATGCTGGAAGTGGTGGGTTCAAAAAAAAATACAAAAATGCTCGTTAAAAAAAAAAAAAGTTAAGAAGAAAGGCCAATCTCTAATTCATTACAAAGAAACTACCATTTTTACTTGTTATTTAAACTCAATACAAGATAAACTCATCTTTAAAACCTGAGTACGTTTCTAAATCCAAAGTTTCCATATACGTAGTCAAGTGCTGCATTCTGATCAAGGATGAGCCACATAATTGACTGGTCCCGTAAGATTATAATGGAGCTGAAAAATTCCTATTGCTTAGTGACTTCACAGCCATCATAGTATCATATAATGTGTTATTCACATGTTGGTGGGGGCACTGGTATAAAAAAACCTACTGTGCTACCAGTGATTTAAAAGTATAGCACATATGGTTATGTGGCTGTACATCATACTTGACAATGATAATAAACAACTATTTTTATTACTGATTTATGTATATACTATAGCATACTTATTAGTATTTTAGAGCACACTCTTTCTACTTATAAAAAAAAAAGTTAATTGTAAAACAGACCCAGACAGGTCCTTCAGAAGATATTCCCGAAGAAGGCATTGTTATCATAGGAGATGGAGCTCTGTGGGTGTTACTGCCCAAGACCTTGCAGTGAGACAAGATGTGGAGGTGGAAGACAGTGATATTGATGATCCTGAGCCAGGGTAGGTCTAAGCTAACACATGTGCTTATACTTAAGGTTTTTTGTGTGTGTGTGTTGTTTTTTTAGAGACAGAGTCTTACTTTATCACCCTTAGGAGAGTGCGATGGCGTCACAGCTCGCAGCAACCTCCAACTCCTGGGCTTAGGTGATTCCCTTGCCTCAGCCTCCCAAGTAGCTGGGACTAAAGATGCCCGCCAGAATGCCCAGCTAGTTTTTGTTGCAGTCTGGCCGGGGCCAGGTTCGAACCCGCCACCCTTGGTATATGGGGCTGGCGCCCTACCCACTGAGCCACAGGCACCACCCTATATTTAAGTTTTTAACAAAAATGTTGAAAAAGCAAATATTAAAAATTTTTTAAAATAGAGAAGAGCTAACAGAATAAAAAATATAAAGAAAATATTTTTGTACGCTATACAACATGCTTATGTATTAAGCTAAGTGTTATTACAAAAGAATCAAAAATTTGAAAAAAGTCAAAAGTTTATACAGTAAGGTCAATTTATTATTGAATAAAGAAAAAATTTAAAATAAATTTAGTGTAGCCTAAATGTATAGTATTTATAAAGTCTACAGGAGTGTATAGCACTATCCTAGGCCTTCACTTACCACTCACTCACCCAAAGGAACTTCCAATCCTGCAAGCTTCATTCATGGTCTGTGCCTATCCTGGTGTAACTTTTTAATTTAATTATTATTATTATTATTATTATTAGAAACAGAGTCTCACTATGTTGCCCTCTGTAGAGTGCTGTGCATCACAGCTCACAGCAACCTCAAACTCTTGGGCTTAAGCCATTCTCTTGCTTCAGCTCCCAAGTAGCTGGGACTACAGGTGCCTGCCACATGCCTGGCTATTTTTTGGTTGTAGTTGTCAGTGTTGTTTCACAGACCCAGGCTGGGCTCAAACCCACCAGCTCCATTGTATGTGACTGGCACCCTAGCCTCTTGAGCTACAGGTGCCAAGCCTTTAATTGTATTTTTAATACTGTGTCTTATTTTATCTTTTCTATGTTTAGATACACAAATACTTACCACTGTGTCACAACTGCCTGCGCTATTCCGTACAGTAACATGCTGTACAGGTTCAAAGCCTGGGAGCAAAAGACTACATACCATACAGCCTAGATGTACAGTAGACTATTCCCCTAGGTTTGGGTGAGTATATGTTACGATGCTCACACAATAACAGAAATCACCTAACGATTTATTTCTAATGATTTATTTCTTAGAACGTATCATCATCAAGTGATGCTTGACTACAGTTACACAATGGAAAACAAAAACCAAAGAAAAATACCGAAAAAAGGGACTATTTGCATTGTGTCCCCACTACATATTAAACCTTCTAGACCTCTTAGGGCAATGTACTACAATATCCAATTCTCACTATACATTCTTTTCCCTTATTCTATGAGAAACAGAGCACAAGTCCTAAAAACAGATCCACAGGTTGAACTGTTCCACTTTGTACAGGGCTGTATATTTCTGTAGCTCTCTAGTTTGCTACTTGTCAAAATCAAGCCTAAAAGATGACCAAGTAATAAGTTAGAAACATCAAACAAAAATAATTTTAAAAAGAAGTAAATTATTTCTGAGAGAACATTTTACCTACTTGAAACTACGAATATCTTATAGAATGCTACATTATAAAGCTGATAAATTCTAATTTTTATAACTTTTGAAGGGATTAAATACTCAACAACTTCCTTTATACATGCTACAGTGACATCTGTGAATATAATTTAAGACATTTATCCCTAGAAATCAAAAAAAAAAAAAGAAAAGGCATTTACCCCAGGATAGATTTTCAAAATTCTACTCTTCCAAAAACAGTGGTTTGCCACCAGCTATATGTGCTCTGAATTTTAGACAACACAAACTTTTCAAAAACTTTCTTGCTTACACTCCCCTGAAGGCTGGAAAACCCCACAGAGGACTTTTAAAACTCATCAGACACAGAAAAAAAGAAAAAACAGCTTTAATTGTAGGATCTCACTGACACAAACACAAGGAAATTCTGAGTTATAGATACCCCACATTAAGCTTTTTCCACTGACATTGTAACTTCTGTCAACATTCACAGAAAATTCAACCCTGGTCAAAGGTAACAGTTGACTATCCTGGAAGCTAACATCCTCTGTTTATTTGAACAAGTTATACTCTCTCTCTCTCTACAAGGAATTGAAGTTTTTCTCATCTGTGATTTGATCTCCCCAATTCAAATCACTATGCTAGAGGGTTGTGAATTCTGTATCCAAGACAGAACTTTACGGGCCAACCCCAAGGTAAGGTGCTGAGGGAAAATAAGCATTGTACCTGAAAAGGAATAAGTTTCTGAGACTCATTTCTAACAGCCTTTGCAGAGCTCCAGGTAGACAATAATTAGTTTTGTTGCCTCAAAAATTAGCCCAATGAGGGAAGATCTTAAGTCTATCTCAGAAATCATAATTAATAGCTCCCCAAAGTTTCAAGGAAACATAAGTAGGACTATAAATCCCTCCAAAATGAAGTTGTAAATAAAATGAGTGGACATTAGAACGCCAGTACAGATGTGTAGGTCACCACGAACCCTCTCCCGTGACACAAACGACCCTTCTGTTTGTAAACAGAGGCCAAGGAGACAGCTTCTAGCACTTCTTCTGTGGTGGATATGGTAACATCGGTGGAAAAACAACAAAGGACAACTTAGAATCAAGATTAAGACTTTCTCTGTATTAATATTTTCCACCAGGATTATATACTTTCACTGGAAAAATATTCATCGCCATCTTCATAAAGAAGAAAAAAAATCCCAAACATAAAAAATATTTCCTATTCAAAACAAATGAGTCCATTTTGGAACACAAAGAAACAGAAGCCTTAGAGACATAAAATGTCTTTTTTACCAAGTTGCAGTTGCCAGCTCTCCTTTGCAATGTAGCGCTTAAGGATGTACTGGGTCTGGATCTAGGCCTGCCAGTGACCCAGCTATGTGACCTCGGAGAAGTTACTTAACTTCTCTGTGGCTATTTCTTCATCTTTCATCTGGGGAGAAAACCCACTCCTCTGAGGATCATGAGTTAAAACACAGCAAGAGCTGACAACAGTGTCTGCTTGGCACACTGTAAGTAAACAGCAAGTATTACGTACTATTTTTACCATCTTCATACTTTAAGGCATTAGAACATTTCTCAAACTCGGGGTTTTAAACATAACTTGAAGCACTTTTTAATTAGTTAATGTCTTGTTCACTTCTTGAAAGACAGCATAATTATCATATAGATAATTAGTATATCTTCCCAGATGAGCCCATGATAAAGAGAGCTCTAGCCCAGAGTGGTGAATAGTTATTTTTAATACAAATCAGGGATGCAGCTGTTACTGGTAACTCTGGCTTGATTTCCCAGATGCAAAGAAATCCCCTATCAGGGGAAAACAAAGCAGTATTAGAAAATTCTTGGGTTTGTCCTGTTACCACTGCAGGGTAAAGCCAAATTCGCATTTACTAGCCAGATGGGCATTGAAAATATTAGTCACCAAATTAATCCCAACAAACAACAATAATTGACTGGCTCACTGATGTATTTCCCCTTGTCTTCCCCAACCTTTCTCTAGTCAGAAAGGAAAGTTTTTATATTTTCTGAGAATCTCATTACTGCTCTCAAACCATGCTCTATATCTTAGTATAATTTAAAAAAATGAGTCAGCACAAGCACCTCAAAAAACTAGCAGTGCGTGGAATATGGAGCTATTTCTCTTCATGACAGAAATGTGCAAAAATAAAGAAAAAGGGTTATTCAGAGTGCCAAAGATAATGGAAGAATAAATGGAGAGTGAACGCTGCAGCAGACTTCGCATGCTAGCTTCCCAAAGTAGGCAGAAAAAGGTGAATGATCTTTATCAATCAATGCAGGCATTTTTCACCTGAATGGTATATAATTCATGGGAAAATGGACATCATGATTATGAACAAACCCAAGGAGGAAAATATCCTGGGTGGCACCTGTGGCTCAAAGGAGTAGGGTGCCGGCCCCATATACCGGAGGTGGCGGGTTCAAACCCAGCCCAGGCCAAAAAAAAAAAAAAAAAAGAAGAAAGAAAGAAAGAAAATATCCTGCATATGACAAATTACAACTTCTCCTTTCTTGACTACTGGAGTGGGGAGGAGGTTAAGATACTCCAAGTACTAACTTCACTTGCAAATTACATTGTAGACAACTGTGTACCATGCTACTGCATGCTTGTAATAATGTAATCCAAAAGAAAATTTAGAAAAAGTGAACTGCCCCTAAGCTCCAAACACATCTGAATGCCAGTTTAGTTGGGAGTTGGTTTAGATACGACACTTCTTAGAACAGTGGTTCCCAACCTTCCTAATGCCATGGCCTTTTAATACAGTTTCTGTGGGTCTCGAGGTTGAGAACCACTGTCTTAGAATAAAGCTAAAGGCCAGGAAAAGACGACTTGCTTTAATCACTGAAACAATACTATACCTAATTCCCAAGGCTGCACTCCTTCTCCAACATGCATATTAAAAGTGACCTACCACTTAGAAATGACCCAGGAGGGTCAAGGAAGGATACTTAAGACTGAAGGGGAGTCCTCCAGAGCTATACTATCATACCCTACATCTTTCCTTTTTATTATTTAACACATCCATGACCTTGTGTATGGCTTTGAGGTGAGTTTGGGAAAAAACTGCTATTGCTATTGTTTAGTATGTGGGATTCTTTATCATATAAACTAAGGGCAGCTCCTCTTATATAGAGCTCTGACTTTCAGGCTCTATATAACATGTTTCAATTCAGTGCTGGATATTTTCCAGGTACCTGGGAGGAAACAGATAGCGGCAGCCCCATTATTCTGTTAATTGTACTTTTGCTGTTGTTGTTATTTTAAGACTCCTTCCAAGGCTGTTAGACCTTGAAGAGAGTGGGGGAAAGAGTTAAGAACGCCCTGCCTTCCCCATTGGGCATTCAGGCTTTGCTCAACAAAGCTGTTATGAAGCCATACAATGGGTCTCTAAGGCAAACCACATGGCATCTGATTTTTGGCTTTATATGTTTAAAAGAAAAATATGACACTACAAGAAGGCTAACATGAGGACCTAATTTTGAAAATACAAACAGGAAGCGCCCCCGCCCCAATATTACCATTTAAAAAAAAAAAGGAAACCAAACCTCAAAGCTACCTTCCAAGGAAGTCATGGGTGTGACCAAAACTAACAAAAGTAATAAAACATCATCTAAAACCCCGAAACCACCAAAAGTGAGGGTCTCATTCAACCAACTAAAGATTTAACACCCGTAAAGTACTCCTCTTTTTGATTAGAAGAAACAGCATAGATTTAGATATGTAAAACCTGCACACTGGGCTTAGGTTTTTCAGTAGTAAAGGATCAATGTCAACATTAATTATAGTGGCCTTGAAGGTTTTTTTCTTTTTAACTTCAAACAAGGCCACTATAATTAAGAGTGAATACAACTTTTAAAAAGTGTTATCACTATGATGCTTGCAATTTAAATGTACAAAAACTGTCAGAACAATGGAAACTAGATCGTTAAATCTTGACTTTCTTATTCCCAGAAATAAGCATAAAACTGTTCTGTTTCCAACATTGCAGGGGAAAAAAATACTTCTGGTTTTAGAACCGTTCTATTCACAAAGCTCAGATTAAAAATTGTTTTTCCTTTAAACATCACACATTTGGGGACACTGATACTTTAGAGCTAACTTTTAAACATTAAGTTCCCCAGTCAAAACATTTTGATACTTTATCATATAGTAAATAGATAATCTTCAGAAGATTTCAGTAACCTGAAATTGTCTGGTAACTTTTTATAATGATTCAGATGTTAAAAAAAAAATCATAACAATTGGGGGGTTCTTTTTTTTCCTTTGATAGGAATAATGTAGTAATCTATACTCTAATAGAAAGGGAAAACATGTCATTGATAGAATATCCAGAAATCAATGGATAACATTATGAGATACACACACACGTTTGTAGGGCACTAGGATGGTTGAGGAGAGTGAGAATTCCTTTGATTCCAGTCAACCTTCCCCTAATCATAAGCATGTTACTTACCATTCCTTTTAACAAGATAAGACCACCTGTAGCACTCGCTTACACTAACAAGCCAAATAAACCACAATAAACATATTCATAAATATAAGCTCAACACAAATGACAGGATAATTTGATAGTAATACAATTTGAAAAAAAATTGACATTAAATACCCCCCAAAGCAATAAATGACACCTTTAGTCTTGATGTGGCTTTTGCATATGTAAATAAAATAAAAACAAAATCAGCCCACAGGAAGAAAATGGAGATGAACTGAAAAGTCAGAGCAAGATAGGAAGTATTGACCAAAATATTTATGTTGTAATACTCTGAACAATGATAGCACAGTTTTCTCCTACTATCAGATACACCATGAAGAAACATAAGTAACACATCTACCTTAAGTTTCTTAACACAACCCATATATATATATATATTCTGTTGGCAAAAATATGACACCAAAAAGGCTGAAGACTAGTGAGAAGGTGAGCTACTTTATAAAATTGGATATACAGCAAAAATTTTGTGCATAGTTTAGCTCCAAGTTATGCAATAACCAAAGAGCTGGTGATAGAAATCAACTCCTTTTTTTTCCCCTGATGGTTTGCCTAAAAAACAAAAACAAAAATTCTCTCCATTCTTTCTCTGTCTCTCAAGCTGGTGCTTGAAACTTTCAACTTTCAGAGGCTACAGAAAATAAGTCATCTACTAGATAACACTCACCTGACCAAAGGTGTGGTGTTGTTCTAATTATGTATGAAAGAAATACAAATTGCCACATAGTAAATTGTTCTTCAAATCAGCAGCCCCTATCCTCCCCTCTTTAGCTCTTATCCATTCTGTGATCTTTCATGAGGTGGAAACTGGTGCCCAAATGGACAAAACACCTGAAGCCTTAAAATAAAAACTCTCAATCGGTTCTCCTTATTTGAAATGATCAGAAACAATTCAATGTTCATGGTGTTACAAAATGAAATTAGAAAAACTAAATAAAGTATATCCTCTTCTAGGAACTAAAGACAATAACTATGAAACAATATAATACAAACCAATGAACAACAGAATACGGGGAAAGAGACAAAGTTCTATTATTTTAATTGAATGATAATAAAATTACTAAAAATAATGTAGGCTCAACAGCTGAAAGCTCATTATGGCCCAGCTGGCTATCCAATCACTTTGGAAATCTAAGATACAAGCAAACAATAAACACCACTTGAAGACTGAAAAAATGACATATGCCCAGTGTAATATCTGATGACATAGGAGCCCTTTCAAGGGGCATTCCCCAAGGATGTTCCAGAGAAAAGCTGTGGAATCACAATTAGGCAAAGATCAATATACTTTAATGTACTTTCAGAAGAGCACTGATCTGAGAGACCCTAAAGTTTCAGTCCCTGAACTATTAAACAAGCCCTGCGAACTGAGCAGGCTACTTAATCCACCTATCTGGGCCTCAGTTTCCTCATTTGTACAATAAAAGAATGTAGCATAATTGCTGGGGTCCTTTTCAGCTCTAACATACTATGACCCACTTTTGTCACTATTTATCCACTGTAAAATATAACAGGATCACAGGGGACAAGAAAAAGAAGTAGGCATGGCTTTCTGGGAAAGAGAATCAGTGTCTCTTAACTGTGGTTTTGATTAATCCCACCATTCTAAAAGCTGGCACTTGTTCTCTCCTGTGCCTTTTCCACCACTGCTGGCTACAGGTGTTTGCAAATGCCTCTTGCTCCATGCAAGTTCTGTCCTCTTTAATCGTCCTGACCATCCTGCCAGATTCTTTTAGCCTCAGACCAACTCTGTGATACAAGGATTCCCGTTCGACTCTCCATATCTACTCATGACACCACGAACACTTTTTTACTCTTTACCCCTGGCTTTAAAAAAAAAAAAACACCAAAACACCGCATCCCACTGGCACACGTAAAGCTCAGGCCTGGCGGGTCCTGATGTGGGATCCCGCCTCCCGAAGCCTTTTCAAAATGTTTGTATTTGTGGTCTTGAATCCTTATAAGGTACTGTTTCATTAAGCTTTGCTGATGCCCCCCACTGCACTGGGCACCCACAGGGTCGTCTCATCCTCGGGAGGAGCAAGCACCTCTTTTTTTAAAAAAGAAAGAAAAGCGAAGAGCCTGCAGCGACTATTCAGAATTGCAACGTGAAGGTGGAAGGTGGCAGACAACAGCCTCCCGCTCTCTTCGGGGTTCGGCGCGTGGGGTCCCCACACACCCACCCAGACACACGCGCACGCAGTCTCTATCCTGCACATCCTCCACCCGCCGCAGCGTCCGGCTGATCCCCCTCGCGTGCCCCAACACCGTCCCAGCCTCCTCTGCAGCGCGCCCCAACTCCTCTCTCCCCCAAACACCCCTCACCCAGCGCGCAGCCACCGTGGCCGCCTAGCCGCCGGAGGAACGATGGCGGCGGCGCGGCCCTGCCGGGCGCCTCGGCGGCTGGCTGGAGCCCGGGGCCCCGCCCGGACTGGCTCCCCGGCCTCGCTCCCCCAGCCCCGGGCCCAGGGCTCGCCCCGCGGCTCCTACCTCTCTCAGCCCCTCGGGCGCCAGCGGCTGCTCCGGCCCCGTTCTCTCGCTCGCCCTCCCGCTCGCTCCCTCCCTGGGCCGGGCCGCCGCGCGTAGTCGCCTGCGCTCGGTGCCCGCCCGGGGTGACGGCTCCGGCAGCCGACTCTCCTCCCGCCGGGGCCCACGGGGGCGCGCGCGCCGCTCGCGCGCGGAGGCCCGGGGGCGCGCGGCGCCCCAAGCTCGCCCAACGCGGGCGCGCGCTGCTTCCTGGTTCCGTCCGGCGCGCTGTAGTCAGCCCCGTGGTCCCTCGCGCCCCCTGCGCGCCCGCCGTGGAGGGATCCGGAACCCCCACGGGGCACCCCGAGTGGCGGCGCGTTCGGCGGAGCCTGAGCTGCGCGCACCTTCGTTCCGCGGAGGTGGGAAGGCTTCCCGGCTCGCCTCCCCAGCCGGGCCCCCCGGGCGGCAGGCGCATGCTGCTTTGTTTGGGTAGGGTCGACCACCACTAGCGGGGCCCGGTCGTGGTGATTGGCCCTGCTCCGCGGTCCGCCCACCTCCCTCCCCCGGGACCGAGGCCCGCGGTCCGAGTCCTCTCCCTCCTAGGCCGAGGTCAGAAGTCCACAGCAGCCCAGATCAATAATTATCCCGGGTCTGCACCCGGGAGATCGTCTCCGTCAGGGCTCCTGCCGCTTACTACCCTGACGGACAGATGGACAGGCAGGCGAGCGGGCGGAAAGCCTGGATGGATACAGCAGGAGTTCACCATCGATCGCCCAGGCCGACTGGATTCCTCCGCTGTTCCCAGATGAATCTGTGGGGGGACCTGAACATCTGCGGCTATTTCCCTCCCTGGGGAATTCTTGCTAGCTCCCACCACTCCGGGCTGCAGAAGAGGCTGCTCTGTCCAGAGAAAGAATAAGCAGAGTCACCTCGGAGGATCAGGGGAGTCTCCCAAATCTTTTCCCATTTCATGGGGATGGGGTTGCGGTGTAAGGTAAGGCGCCTGAGTCACCCACTCTCCTCCCTTCCAGCTACATCTCCAGAGCTGGCCAACAGTTTCCCTGGCAACCCTCCAGCACCAAAGCAAGACATGAAAGCTCCAGAAACCCAGCTGCAGGGGGCAAAAGAGGGAGAGGGCCCTTTCCCAGCCCCACACATAAATACAGAGACTCCCCTTCCCTACAGTCTCCTACAGGTTGTCCAGGTGAAAATTTTCATGTCCAAAGATGACTGAGAGCTGCCAAGTTCTCCCATAAGCCACCTTTGGCAGCTTTTCCCAAGAGCCTTCCCTTCATGTGCAGAATAACACCAGCCACAAAGGTCTTTGTGTCTGTTGCTGATCACAAAGCCCTTCTCCCCCACCCAGGCTGCTGCTCCTGTCCCACACTCTGGGCCAACATCTGGCATAGTGCTCTGCATGGAGAAGGTGCAGGGAGCTTGGAGGTGGGAGCAGGAAGCAGGAAGCTGGACAGATGCATCAGCCCTGAGCTCTCTGGCCACCCTTCTGACAGTCACAGCTCAAGATGTTTTGACACTTGGGTGCACCACATTTCTCTCTCTTGTAAGCTTTCATACCTGCACGCATGCTGTTCCCTCTGTCGGGAATGTCCTGCTTTCTTGCTGCCTGCCTTTCTATGACTCTTGCTCCAGGCAGCACAACCTTGCCCTCTTGATTTTTCACCCTGTGCTCTTCTTGCCTCCATTACAGCACCTCTCCTGTCAAAGGAAGGACGAGTTCTTATTTGCACTTGTCTCTGTCTCCAAGGGCAGACACTATATCCCACTCACCTTTAAATCCTCCCTTTTGTGCCTAGCCCAGAGCAGATACCCAATAATATTCATGGAACAAATCCTATGCTCTAGGAATAGAAATTAAACTATAAGGACTATGTAGTCATTAAGAGTACAGGATCTAGCCTGGGCATGGTGGCTCGTGACTGTAATCCTAGCACTCTGGGAGGCCAAGATGGGTGGATTGATCCAACTTAAAAGAGTTTGAGACCAGGGGATGCCCATATCTCAGTGGTTAGAGCGCTGGCCACATGCACCAGGGCTGGTGGGTTAAAACCAGGCCAGGCCTGCTAAGAAACAAACGAAAAAATAGCCAGGTGTTGTGGCAGTCACCTGTAGTCCCAACTACTAGGGAGGCTGAGGTAAGAGAATAACTTGAGCCCAAGAGTTGGAGGTTGCTGTGAGCTATGACGCCAAGTACTCTACAGAGGGCGACAAAGTGAAACCCCGTCCCAATAAAAATTAAAAAAAAAGAGTTTGAGACCAGCCTGAGCAAGAGCAAGACCCCATCTCTAAAATTAGCTGGGTGTTGTGGTAGCACCTGTAGTCCCTGCGACTCAGGAGGTTGAGGCAAGAGGATCACTTGTGCCCCAGAGTTTGAGCTTCCTATGAGCTATGATGCCATGACATTCTACCAAGGATGACAAAGTGAGACTCTGTCTCAAAAAAAAAAAAAAAAAAAAGAGTACAGGATGTAAAACCAGGCTCTCTTGATGCCTTGAGTCCTGTGACCTTGAAGTTTTCTGCCTTTATCTCCTCCTTTGTACTACGGTGATAGTAATAGTAACTTCCTCATCGTATCATGAAAATGAAGTAAGTTAATACATGTAATGTGCCTACGAAGCACTATAGAGCTGTTAACTATCATCGTTGTTTGTAGTTAGTAACCACTATCTAAGACTAGCCAATTTCTAGGACTCAATCCAGCTGCCAGGGCCACTAGGTTAAGTGCCTCACTGGGCGGGGCGTGTGCACCACTATGTTCCTGCATCTCACGGCACATCCCTGCTGATCAGGCACCAAGACAGACCTGGCTGGCTGTGTGCACAGACATAGAAGGTAGAATATTCTGGATGACTACCTCAGCAAAACAGAATGTTGTCATCCTGGGACAGGAAGGAAGGCCCACTGCGAACCTCTCTCTCTGCTTGACAATCCAGATAAGGTGAGACCCTCTTCTTCTGGGCCTCAGGGATATAGGGATATATTCCCCTTAGGTGAGGGGAACCAGACTGATAACATGACACTAAAGAAATGCTAGAGAAAAAGAAACTGAACAAGAAGCTAGGATTTTTTTTTTTTTTTTTGAGATGGATCCTCAAGCTATCCCCCTGGGCAGAGTGCCATTGCATCATAGCTCATAGCAACCTCCAACTCCTGGGCTCAAGCGAGTCTCCTGCCTCAGCCTCCCAAGTAGCTGGGACTACAGGCGCCCGCCACAACACCCAGCCATTTTTTGGTTGCAGCCATCATTGTTGTTTGGGGGGCCCAGGCTGGGGATTCGAACCCGCCACCTTAGGTGTATGTGGCTGGCGCCTTAGCCGATTGAACCACAGGCGCCGAGCCAGAAGCTAGGATCTTGAGAGACCCCCACAGAGAACTCAGAGAGAGATTCAGATGCAGAGATATCCCCTAGAAGGTCTCATCTTTTATTCCTCCCTGGCCTGACCCAGTGAGAGAAACAGGCTTGAAAGATGAGCCTAGAAGTCTAGTCCACAGCCCTTGTCCATACGCACCCCTGCTCCCAGCCAGGGGTGGCAATAGCCCCCTCCCCTCTCTCATGGATGAACATGTGGTTCTCACAAAGAGTAGCTCCCCCATATCACATCGTCCCTTACTCCTGCCCCACCACAGGAAGATCATGAGGCCATTTTCTGGGAACATAATTGAAACCACAACCATAATCCCCTCTAGCCAGAGATCAGAGATCCCCACTAATGTGGCATCCCTCTCCAGACCTCTCTAGATCTCAGGAGTCAGGCTGGCCCCAGGGAACGACCAGCCACATGTTAGCCAAGGCACATTTGAGGGTGAGTCCTTCCATATGGGGATAAGACAGTGCAGGCCCCTGGAGCCAAGGGGAGGAGGCAGGGGACACTCAACAGAGAGGAAAGCAGAGACCTCAGTTCTCTAGAGCCTCAGAATGGAGTTTTGTCACAGCCAGTGGTTTGGGAGGGGCTCTGTTATACCAGGCTTACTTCTGCCAGAGAATGGGTGTTGCGAGGAGCCAAGTTCTGGTTCCAGCCTCCAACTGTGCCAATTTATTAGCTATGCAACCTTGGTCAAAGTGCTTAATATCTCTCAGGGCCTGAGTTTCCCCTCATGTGCAAGTCATAGTTAGGAGGTAAAATATATATTTATAAATGTATAGATTCTTTCTGGGAGTGCACACAAGGCCCTAGTAATTGAAGTTGTCCCTCCAGAAAGGATCTGGCAGACAAGAATGGGGAAAGACTAACTTTTCACCGTGTATCCTTTTGAGCCTTGTGTATTTTGTACCATATGCACGTACCAATTATTAAAACATTACTACAGTGGGCCCGTTGTGGTGGCTCACGCTTATAATCCCAGTACTCTGGGAGGCTAAGGTGGGAGGATTCCTTTGAGACCAGCCTGACCAGAAGCAAGACCTTGTCTCTACTAAAGATAGAAAAATTAGCTGGGCATTGTGGTGGTCAGAAGGCTAAGGCAGGAGAATTGCTCGAACCTAGGAGTTTGAGGTTGCTGTGCAATAGGCTGACACCAACAGCCTGGGGTAACAGAATGAAGCTCTGTCTCAAGGAAAAAAATTACTAAAATGGTCATCTTTTAGGACAGAAAAAGTAGAGGAAAAAGTAGACAGAGAGTATGAAAGCAACTAAGGACCATGCCTGGCTTGTAGGAGGCACTCGATAAAGCAGCATTTTCTCTCTTTCTTTCCCTCAGCCCAGTTTGCTGGAGGAACCTCAGGGGGAGGGGTGGGGATGTGAGTGATGGATGAGCAGGTCCTTGCAGGACTCATGATCTGGAGTTTCTCACATGCTCCATTCTCAATCTTGTTCCTGCGTGCCTCACCTATCTAGGCTCCCTTCCCACAAGAGCTAAAGGGTTGGCTCTCTAGAAAGCCTGAAAATCCCCCCCAACCCCGCCTCCTGGGTCACTGTGTCCTCTCCACCCAGAGTCCTGGGGCGATGCAGCATTATCCAGGGAAGGCAGGGCTGGTACAGAGGAGAGAACAGAGTATCACTCCAGCCAGTGGCTTGCTGGCTTTCCAGGCAGGTTAAGAACTCAAAAGTCAGCTCAGTGCCAGGAAAAGATGAGGTTGCCCTGGGGGGAGAAACAGGTCAGTAGGACCAGAGCAGGCAGAGGCTAAAGCAGCAGCGGGGAGAGCCTTCTGGGTGCTGTGGCTTGTGGTGAGTGAGTAGAAGTCTGCCCTGAACTGTCAAGAGTTCTGGGAAGCCCTGTGCTGTTTTAGGGACCTTCATTAATCCAAAAATATTTATGAAGCTCTATTACAAACAAGCAATAAGGCACTGCTCTTTAGGCATCTAATTAGAGCCACAAGGAGGCTAAGAGAATGCTTAGCTCTACTTGCCAATGTCCCTGAGCACCTACTATGTGCCAGACACTGTGACTAAGTTGTACCAGCAATCCTGGCAGTATCTTCCTTTTATAAATGAGGATGCTTATCTCAGAGAAGCAGACTCACTTGCCCAAGATCACACAGCACAGCCAGAGTTTGCATCAGGTCCTAATGACTCCAAAGCCTTTGTGTTTTCCTCTAAGCCACATTGACCCTATGAAAGGCAAGGAGGATTTTGCCAGGTGACTGAAGGAGGAGTGACCTTCCAGGTTGGTGGAATGGAGGGAGTAAAGGCTTGGAGTTGAGAGGCCAGTGTGAGGCAGAAGTGCATTGCACAGAGTGAAGGGGAAGGCCCATGCTTGAGGCTTCTCTCCACGGAAAATGAAGACCAGGTTGGAGCCAGGGAGGAGGGCATGAGCACTGGCCCAGTCTTCATTTTGACTCATATCCTCTTGGGGTTGGGGAGCCCTTTTTTTGAGGCTTGGAGCAGGGAAGATGTGGGTGGGTCTGAGACTTAAGAAACCAGGGAATGATGAAAAACAGAGATGTGAGCAAAGAACCGCCTCCAGTTCAAAGGCAAGTGGCAGAGTGCTGGAGGACGGCAGGGAAGATGGACAGCCCTCTCCCACACAACTCCCAGAGGGCTTGAGGTTGGTACTGGGCTGGCCAAGGCACAAAAGATTTCTTGTTGGGTTGAAGAAGGAGAAACTAGCTTAGCAGGAAGACGGGCCTGACAGTCATCGTGGAAGAGGGTGAGTGTCTCGGCCCAGGGCTACTCAGAATAGCGGCCAGTCCCACGTGGCTACCCAGTTCTTCTTGCCCACCCTCCTCTCTCTTCTCTGGCTCCTGGGCCTGCCTTTGCTATGAGAGCAACTGCAAAGAATGGGCCCCTTCTGCTCACCTGACTCGCCAGGCAATCTCCCCCTCCCCCTGCACTGACCCTGCACCCTCCTCTCTTTGTTCAGAGAGAACCCCACTTGAAACCCTTTCCTCCAAGGCAGGTGGGCAGAGGAAGCAGGATTTCCCCTCCCACCCACCCTGTCCAGTCCCACACCCCTCCCCTCACACTATTCCCAGAAACAGAGGACAGTCACTATGCCTCAGGCAGGATGGCCTTGTGTTCTCTTGGTGACTTCACTGTAAATTGACTTCCCTGAAGAGTGGTAGAGGACAGGGGACAGAGGTAGGGACAGACTTCACCTCGATCCAGCAGCTCCTTTTCCTCCCCCAAATTCACACAGAATTCCTGACCACAGGCACACACACCCTGCCTAGGTCCTGTTCTGTCTTCACAGACAAGAATAGGGACATTTCTTCTACAGGGAGGTGGCCGGGTCTAGTCTCAGAAGTGGTGTGTACACAGAGCGTGGACCTGTGGCCCCACTTCTAGCCTTGAGGGGGTGGGAGCTGGATGGAGGTGGATACCCATGCAAAGGCAAGGTGGGGGTGAAGCAGGATGTTTAAAAGCCCCAGGGCTTCAGCTCTCCCCTCTCTGCCCCAGGCAAAGAGATACTTCCTGGAAAACCTCCAGCTTTCTTAGGAAGGGCCTTCACCCCCACCCCACCTCTCCTCTGGCTCCCATGCAACAGGAACTCTCCCTGAAGAAGGGACTTGGAGCAGAGGAAACAAAGGCATCTCTGTACCACCACCCTCCTCCCCTGGGAAGGTCAGGTCAAGGTGACCTCTACTTGTTCTTCCCAAGGGAGGAACATATGCAGACTTAGTCTCCAGGAGCAGAGCAGAAAGGAGATTTGGGATAATTCTTCTCTCCATCCATAACCTCAAACCCACCCTCACATAGGTCACACTACCTCATTCAGGAGAGCAGGAGCATAGGCTGGCATGAGGATGGGGGTGCCATGCTCCACACCATAGAACAGTTGTGGGCTAGCCCAGCCAAAGGAGACCTCTGTGGGTTTGTGCTAGCATTGGGGAAGCTTAGAAAGGCTATACTGAGACTCTGCCAGGGCCAGGGCAACTTGAATCCTGATGCCACCTATGCACCTACTGGCCAGATGCTTTAGCCAGGTCTCTTTCCGGCACTACCCCAAAGGGCTGATTCTGGCCCTGACTATCTTCAAGGTTGTTGCAAGGATCAGCTGAGTAGAAGAGTACAACGATATTTGCATACAAATATGCCTCACTTCAGTTCAGGATGTGTATACGGTGTGCTAACTGCAGACTAGGCTGTGGCTTATTATTATTCCTAATAAAATATGGTCAGTCATCTTTTGTGGAATATATTCCTGTTAAGTATTTTTTTTTTAATCCTTTCTCATTCCCCATCATAATGCTGTGACTTGAAATTGAGGGTGAAGGGGAGTTAGGGTGAAGAGGCCAGCCTTGGACCCCAGTTCAGTCAAGCCCTAGGTGATTTTTGGTCTTCCTGCACCCCATCCCCTAGGCGTCAGTATTCTCCTCTATCACCTGGTCCCCCAAAACCACCAAGGTGTTTTGTGGTGGGAAATAGCAGAGACCAAACCAGGGGACGGAAAGCAAAGAAACCCCAAATTTGACATTTCCGGGTAGTTGTGTTATCCGGAGCCATGACCACAGTCACCTCTGCCCCCAACCCAACTCTGACACCTGTCCCTCCTCCAATCCCTTGGGCACCCTTTGCCCATCCTGGGAAAGCGTCATGGCTCCTCCCCTTCCCCGCTGCAACTCAAAGAGAGAACAAGCACAAAGAAATGAAGAGAACCCAGAGACCCAGAGAGAAAGAGAAAATCAAAGTAAGAGGAGGAAACATGAATGAAAGACGGGGATTTAGGGCCACACAGATGGAGACAAAATGTGGACAGTCAGCAGTTGGCCACGGTTGCAACTGCTGGACACAGGGTGGGGGTGGGGAGCACGGGAAGGTTCTGAAGACATTCACACACACCCTGTAAGGCCAACCCTTTTAGTTTTGTTCACCAGCTAGATTTTTAGGACCCCAAACTATCCACACCCTAGCCAAGCCAAACCTAGCCCAGCCAGAGGTTGGTGGGTGGAGCTGCCGGCTGGAGCAGCAGGGCTCTGCAAGGCCCCAGGGGAGGAGTCTGGAGAGGTGGCTGCCTGGATGGGGCAGGCAGGGCCCTCACTGTTAAGCGGGCAACCCACATTACCCTCTCCCAGGTGCCCACGTGCGAATGCATGGCCAAAGCAGTCCTCTGCCCTCCAGACCTGGCTGAGAGGACTTGGAAACACAAGGAATTTGCTCCCATCAATTGACTTCCACATCTGTCTGAAGGCTGGAGGGCATACGTACTAAGTGGGGCCCATCTCTCACGTGGCAACGAGTTTGGATCCACCACTGAAAAAATGTGTGACCTTGACCAAGTCACTTCCCCTCCCTGGTCTTTTTTTTTTTTTCCTGTTTGTAAAATTGTCTTCATGGTCATTTCCAGCTCTGATACTTTTCATTCCAGCTAACCTTAGCTCTGTGTGTCTGACCCTCCTGTGCCTAATCCATTGCACAGAACAAGGAAGGGGAGGGAGAGAGGCTCTGCTTCCCTGTAGAGTGTCTGGGAAGCAAGGCTTCTTTAAGGCTTCATACACCCTCTTACAATTTTTAATTCCTTTCCTTTGATCCTGCCAGTTACAATACCATGACCACACATGGAAGGTAGGCAGAACCCAGGCAATCCAGCTACCGTAGCTTTATACTTCGTTTATTCTGAAGTAAAAAGGATGAAACTCTCTGAGAGGCCTAGGTGAGTGGATTGCTGAGCTCATGGGTTCCAGGCCAGCCTGAGCAAGAGGGAGGCCCTATCTCTAAAAATAGGCGGGAGTTGTGACAGGCACCTGTAAGTCCTAAATACTCAGGAGGCTGAGGTAATAGAATCGTTTGAGAACAAGACTTTGAGGTTGCTGCGAGCTATGACACACAGCACTCTACCGAGGGTGACAAAGTGAGACTCTGTTCAAAAAAAAAGAATGAAACTGGGGAGGTAGTGAGGGGCAAGAAGGGAGAGTAGGCTTCAGGAATGGAGAGAAAAGGGCAGATCCAAGAAGGAATTGGGAAGGGAGGGAGGCAGAGAAGAATGATTCCCCCCAGGACATGCAGTTTTGGCCCAGATGGGCTGTGAGTGGGCAGCAGGGCTGGCCCGTCCTCTGGGACTGCCAATACCAGCTGCCAGGCAAAGGGGAGGCCCAGAGGAGAGGGACGCTGGGCAAAGGGAATGGAAGGCTGCCATGTCAGCCTTACCCAATCTCTTGGGCTTTGTGGGGGGGGATCTTGAGGAGGGGACTGTAACCCAGGCAAGGCTCTAGGAGGGATGATCACTGCTGCGGCAAGACCTATAGGCAGTTGTGAGGTTGGGAGGATTGAAGACAGCCCCTCCCTAGTCTTTTCTGAAGGTAGAATGAACCTGGGATGCCACTGGGCTGGGGCCAATGGAGGGGCTGGACAGTTTATGGGTCATAGTGTGTTGCCTAGGCTGTGTGTCTACTGTGCAGCACTGGGCAAGCCCTTTCCTCTCTCTAGACTTCCATTCCTTACCTGCAAAACTGTGGAGGGGGTTGAGAGGGTTGAAATGTGACTGCCAGAAGATTTTAGATGGTGGGAGGAATGGAAGGAGACGGGTGGGTGGGGGTGGGAGTGAGCTTGGCTTTTCTGAAATCCCCAGTCCTTCCACTCCCAAAGGGTTTGCCTCTGAGGTCACAAAAGCTATGCCTCCTCCCCACAACCCACATAAACACACACACAGTTACTTTTTAATTCTGGGGACTCGAAAGATGACACATGCCAGAGGTGGAAGGTGTCTGCTAGTAGTCCACCCTTCCCTCCTCCCTTTTAACAGATGGGAAAACCAAGGCCCTGGTTTGGGATTTCCCGGCCCTCCCACTCTGTCCCCCCCCAGCTACTCGTGAGCCTCTCAGCCACCGCAGTCCTGGGACGCTCCCGCGGAGCCACAGGCGAGAGTCGGCTGGGACTCCCGGGGGACCCCGCCGTCGGGGCAGCCCCTTGGCTGCCATCGCCCCGCCTCTCCGCCCGCCCTGCCCGGCCGCCGCTGCTGCGCACTTGCCGTGGAGCCAGCGACCCAGGGCGGAGGCGGGGAGAGAGCGACCGAGGCTGGGAGGGGTGTTGGCGAGGGCTCGCGCGCTGTGTATGGTCTATCTGAGGCAGCTGACCTTTGAGGAGGAAATCGCTGCTCTCTGCTCCTTCCTGTAGTAACAGCCACCGCCGCTGCCGCTGCCGCTGCCAGGAGCTGGGACCCGGAGCGAGAGCCGCGGGGTACAGCCAGCTCGGCTGTCGGACGGCAAGGCTCCACCAGGTGGGTGGCGCCGCGGCGCGTCCCAGACGGCGCGCAGAGAGGGGGCATTGACTCACGCCCCTCTCCCGCGTCCTGGACCCCTGACATCCCTGGACCCGGAGCCCGACGGCCGGGCGTAGTGCAGGGATCGGTCCCGGCGCCGAGAGGGAGTTTTCGGTGTAGCGCAGGCGAGGAACCAGTGACGAGGGACGAGGGACTGGGATGAAGGCAGGCAGCCGAGAGTGGGTGCCGTCCTGGCGCGCAGTGGAGAGAGGGCACTGTTGTACTGGACCCAGGGGGAGACGCCAGAGCACAGATGGGGGGGCGAACTGCAGGGGATAGCGTCGCCCTTCCCATCCCTCTTTCCTAAACAGCCCCAAGCACGTGTCCTAGAGGGCCAAGCCGTCGAGTGGGTGCCATCGCGGGGTTGCCCTAACTTTGGGATGTAATATCTCCTCTTCCCAGAATGTGTGACTCTGGGTATCCTGGGCAGGGGTGGGGGGATTCTTGCGGCCTCCACTACCAGTTTCTCTTTCGTTTTCTAGCCTCCTCCCCCCCCTCCCCGGGAAGCCCCGTGGGGTGAGGAGAGAGGAAGACAGGGAGGGCACCTACCTCCTGAGAGCCCCCACCCCACCCCGCCGCAGCTTCAGCGGGTTCCTTGTTGAAGGGCATGGGCGGCCTTCCCTTCCTCACCATCTTTGCTCCCGCACAGGAAAGCGTGTCCGTGGGAGGGAAGGGGCTTGTTCTGACCGTGGTCCAGGGATGGGCAAACGTGGCAGGGTGTCTCTGCCCAGGAGGCGCCTCTGCAGCTGTCTGCTCGCCCTAGGTGAACGGCCATGGCGGGATGGATTCAGGCCCAACAGCTGCAGGGAGATGCCCTGCGCCAGATGCAGGTGCTGTATGGGCAGCACTTCCCCATTGAGGTCCGGCACTACTTGGCACAGTGGATTGAGAGCCAGCCATGGTAAACGTCCGCCACCCCATCCCCGCGCCCACGCTGCGCCCTCCTCTGTGGGTCCCTCTGCAGGCCCCTCTGCCTCTAGTTCTACTCATTGCGGTTTGGGGTGACTCTGGTCCCATCCACAGATAGGGGAAGGGGCGGTGTCCCTTGGAAAGGGGAAGAAGGAAATGGGAGCCTGGGAGGACAGAGAGGATGTTTCTAGACTTTGATGCCTGTGGAGTTGCCAGGAACAAGTCTTGTGGGCCTTGGAGTGCCCTCAGTCACAAGCCTGGGATTTCCACTTCACTCTTGCTGCCTGATCTTAACCAAGGAGGTGCCACAACAGATTTCTCTCTCCTGCCCTGCCCCAAGGGATGCAATTGACCTGGATAATCCCCAGGACCGAGCCCAGGCTGCTCAGCTCCTGGAGGGCCTGGTGCAGGAGCTGCAGAAGAAGGCAGAGCACCAGGTGGGGGAAGATGGGTTTTTACTGAAGATCAAGCTGGGGCACTACGCTAAGCAGCTCCAGGTGGGTGTGGACTTGGGGCCATCTGCAGGGAGGCAGCCTTTACCCTTCTCCTTCTAGCATCAGAGCCCCTGGGTTTTTTCCTGGCCTGGGCACTGACTCACTATGTGACCATGAACTCATTGGCAACTTTTCTTCAATTTCCCCCACCTCCTCTTTCTAAATCAGACCTGTCAGATTCCTTTAGCATATTACAAAGCGAGGGTGGGTGGTGTTTGTTCCTAGTAGAAGGGGGATGGGTGAACTGGCATTAGGGACAGATGAGGCAGAAAGGATGGAGGTAGACTGAGGCAGGAGTCCTTTGTTGGAAAAAGGAAGACCAACAGATTCTAGAAATGAGGGAATGAGGCAACCAGACCTCCCTCTTGGGTTCTTTTAAAGATAGGAGGAGAGCAGAGCTGCCTTGGAGGCAAGAGCTAGATATGAGGGCTTGAATTAAGGTTTTAGAAATAAGATGTATTTTCTCCTTTACATGAGGGGATGAGGGGCATGGAGGAAGAGAGGGAGTCTTTGTGGAAACAGGAAAGGAGTGTGGGTGGTAATCAAAGTCAAGGATTTATTGGAACTCACTTGTACTTCTTAGAGAGTCCTTCTTAGATACAAACACCAGAAATAAATGTTAGGGAGATAAATGTCCACCTCATAAGTGAGAGGAAATAGGGGAAATCTGAGGGGAAGCCAAATAGGAGCCCAGGGTCAGGAGTATGATAGACAGTACCTTGACCTTGGACTCAGATACACTGAGTCTAAAGTCACCTGCTCACTTACTTGGTAGCTTCTGGACAAATACTTGACTTCTCTGAGAATCAATTTTCTTTTTTTTTTTTTGAGACAGAGTCTCAAGCTATCCCCCTGGGTAGAGTGCCATGGCATCATAGCTCACAGCAACCTCCAACTCCTGGGCTCAAGCGAGTCTCCTGCCTCAGCCTCCTAAGTAGCTGGGACCACAGGCACTCGTCACAATGCCGGCCATTTTTTGGTTGCAGCCATCATTGTTGTTTGGTGGGCCCAGGCTGGGGATTCGAACCCGCCACCTTAGGTGTACGTGGCTGGCACCTTAGCTGATTGAGCCACAGGTGCCGAGCCGAGAATCAATTTTCTTATCTGTGAACCAAGGATTATAGTTTCTGTGTATGGCATAGGGTTTCCATGCTGTGAGAATCAAAGGAGATGATAGATTGGAAGTGCTTTGTAAAATTCCGGTTTCTGATTCACTGCAAACCAAATATGAAGATTTGGGAGGGGAAGTGGAAGAAAGAAGACATGGAGGTGTTTGGGGTTAGTTCCTGAGACTCCCTGGGAAAAACTAAGGCAGAGACTGAGGGAGAGGAAGGGGTGGACATGACATGGGGATGGGCATGGCTGGAGCAGACCACTGAGAGTTGCTGTTGGGCTCTTTCAGGATACATATGACCGCTGCCCCATGGAGCTAGTCCGCTGCATCCGGCACATTCTGTACAATGAACAGAGGCTGGTCCGAGAAGCCAACAATGTGAGTGTCCTGCGGGTATGGGGAGAGGAGCTGGGAGGTCATTCCATATACCTTTCTCTCCAGATGCAACTGTGTTTACATAAAATACTGTCATGAGGAAAGCACCAAAGAAATAAAGGTCATGAGCAAGTATCAGAGGCAGCATCCCCTGCTGATGTAGAGTAACCCCCGGGTCCAGTCCTGCTTACCAGCTGTGTGACTGGAGCAAGTTACTTAAGCTCTCTGAGCTCCTGTTTCTTCTGTTGTAAAGTGGGGATAGTAATAGTGTCTACCTTATGGGATTATTATGAAGTTTATTTTTTTTTGAGACTGAGCCTCAAGCTATCCCCCTGGGTAGAGTGCCACGGCATCACAGCTCATAGCAACCTCCAACTCCTGGGCTCAAGCGAGTCTCCTGCCTCCGCCTCCCAAGTAGCTGGGACCACAGGCGCCCGCCACAACGCCTGGCCATTTTTTTGGTTGCAGCCATCATTGTTGTTTGGCGGGCC
>CAUYQV010057767.1:0-11856 GCA_963574575.1 Galagoides demidoff
AGCCCAGGAGTTGGAGGTTGCTATGAGCTGTGATGCCATGGCACTCTACCCAGGGGGATAGCTTGAGGCTCCGCCTCAACAAAAAAAAAAATAGTTAACTAGAGTTCTCACATAATGTGTAGCCTATAAAATTTCATGAAACTAAGTGAGCCCTAATGCACTGATTTTATAAAAGTTTTTGGAACAATATCCTGCTCTAATCATTCTTGTTTCAAATTTCTCTAAGACACAGATACTTTACCCTACAAAGCTCTTATGAACAGCAAAAGGTGGTCTGCAGGGGCAAACAAGATGTATATCTTTAAAAGACAAGGGGAAATTCATCACAAAAGGAACTTTAGAAGTTCCCTTGTTCCTCAAAAAAATCCAAACATAACCTGGCATTCTTACCAGTAAACAACATCCAGTGGCGCAAAGTAATTTTTCATTATCAGGTCAGCAAAGTAAGCTTCTGTTTCCCGGCAAGCAGTTCCATTTCCAATCACCACTGTACTGCAGCTTTTAGAGAGAAACAGAATAAGAAACTGAATTTCAAGGCATACTTTTGAAATCAACCACAGAAAATGTATAAAATGCACAAATACTATCATACAATGTTCTTATGCTCTCACATATTCAAGAAAGCTGTCCACTGTTTGAGACAGAAAACACAGATTTAGGGAGAATAAAAGATGTACTGTCCCTACATTACAAATAGGAGGAACTGAAGAAATATAAACTCTGGAGCTTTCTAACCCACATTAAAGACTCTTTAACTGAATTTTATATGTTGTCAATATCTGAAGCTTACAACTATACTATACCCATTCCTCAGATCCATAAGAAAGAGAAGAAAGAAGGGAAGGGAGGAAAAGAGGCAAGGGGGAAGGGAAAATGGGAGAAAAAGGAAGAAAATGGGGGGAGGTGGGAATCCAAACAGAAGAATGAAATGCTCACATTTGCCCATATAACCATCTTTATTTGTAAAGGGGGCAAAGAGAATAGCAATTCTCCAGAGTCTCCACACGTGGCATTCTCCAGCAATTTGCCCTCATATCACTTTACGCGATTCCTTCCCTTAATCCCTCCCTCCAAATTAGGGGCTTCAAAGGTAACTTCAGCTGAGGCACTGAAATATTTAAAAGATTGCTTATTTTCATACTTGTAATCCAGCAAAAGCTTCTTTATTTTTTCTGCCTCTCGGAAGCCTTGTCCACAATGCAAGTAAACCACATCAGTATGAAGTATTTGACCTTTAAAAAAGAAAGAATAAGCCATTTCATAAAAATATTACAGAAAGTAACATACTAATAATTTGATAAACTAAGTTGTAACAGAAAAGGGCACTGGCTTTCTTTTAAAAGTGCCCTTGCAGTCTGAATCATTGCATACCAAAATATTTTTCCTTATAAAATCTCAAGAATTCTATTTTGCTACACAAAACCATTATTAACTGGATAATATGCCATGATATCTAGAACGGAAATGGTTTTCAGTTAACGTCTAACATTAATAATAGTAAAAGCAACCATTTACTGAATATTTACTATTGTCTTATTATATTTCTTCTTTTTAGTTTAAATTTATTTACCTTGTATAATTCTTAGAGCTGTATATTTAAGAAATATAAGCTTTTCTGAATTGTACTACACAGAAAATATTTTATTGTTAATGAAAAAGATTTTTTAGAATGTGAGGGTAACTGCTTAAAGAATAAAATGAGTTAAGATCACAACTTAAGACTCATTGCCTGCGGCTCAAGGCACCAGCCACATACACCTAAGGTGGCAGGTTCGAATCCAGCCCAGGCCACCAAACAACAATATGGCTACAACCAAAAAAAAAAAAAAAATAGCCAGGCATTGTGGCGGGCACCTGTGGTCCCAGCTACTTGGGAGGCTGAGGCAGGAGACTCACTTGAGCCCAGGAGTTGGAGGTTGCTGTGAGCAGTGAAGCCATAGCACTCTACCCAGGGAGACAGCTTGAGGCTCTATCCCAAAAAAAAAAAGATCACAACTTAAGAAGTTAGGGAGACAGTGCCCTGTAGCTCAGTAGATAGGGTGCCATCCATATACACCGAGGCTGGCAGGTTTGAACCAACCCAAGGCCAGCTAAAACAATAAAAACTGCAACAACAACAACAAAAAAAAAAAAAAAAAAAAAAACAACTGAGCAGTGCAGCAGGTGCCTGTAGTCCCAGCTACTTGGGAGGCTGAGGCAAGAGAATCATTTAACCCCAAGAATTTTTTTTTTTTTTTTGAAATGGAGCCTCAAGCTATCCCCCTGGGTAGAGTGCCATGGCATCACAGCTCATAGCAACCTCCAACTCCTGGGTTCAAGCGAGTCTCCTGTCTCCGCCTCCCAAGTAGCTGGGACTACAGGCGCCCGCCACAGCACCCGGCCATTTTTTGGTTGCAGCCACCGTCATTGTTGTTTGGCAGGCCCGGGCTGGGGATTCGAACCCCCCACCTTAGGTGTATGTGGCTGGCGCCTTAGCCGACTGAGCCACAGGCGCCGAGCCTAACCCCAAGAATTTGAGGTTGCTGTGTGATGCCACGGTATTCTACCCAAGGACGACAGCTTGAGACTGTCTAAAGAAAAAAAAAAAAAAAGAAATTAGGGAAAGAACAACAGAATAATTCCAAAGAAAATAAAAAGTAGGAAATGATAAAAGCAGAAATTAAAGAAGAAAAAAAAGTACAAAAGAAAGGATTGACATGGTTTAAAAGAACTCTAAGAAAAATACATACTTTTAGCAAACCCAAGCAAGAAAAAGAAAAGACAGAAGACATAAATACTGCAATATTAAAAATGCAAATAGAATATAACTAGAGATTGGGCAAAGATTAAAAAAATACAGAAAGACTATCATGAACAATTCTATGTTAATTGAGGTTAAATAATGAAATGGATAAATTCCTGCAAAGAAAACTTACCAAAATCGACTGAGGACATGTGTATGAGTGTAAAATTTTAAAAAGAATGTATCCTATATAACAACTGAAAACTGACCCATCAACATATCTAGAAGAAAGTTTCCTGGCAAATTCAGTTTTTTCTAAGTAGGGTTAGACATTCTTTAAAAATCTAATTCATCGGCTCAGCGCCTGTGGCTCAATCGGCTAAGGCGCCAGCCACATACATCTAAGGTGGCGGGTTCGAATCCCCAGCCTGGGCCCGCCAAACAACAATGATGGCTGCAACCAAAAAATGGCCAGGCGTGGCGGGCGCCTGTGGTCCCAGCTACTTGGGAGGCGGAGGCAGGAGACTAGCTTGAGCCCAGGAGTTAGAAGTTGCTATGAGCTGGATGCCATGGCACTCTACCCAGGGGGATAGCTTGAGGCTCCATCTCAAAAAAAAAAAAAAAAAAAAAAGAACTAGGTCCTGCAGACATTTATGGAACACTCCACCCAATATGGCAAAATACACATCCCACTAAGTGCGCATGGCAAATCCTTCAGGATACATAGAGCCATAAAACGAGCCTCAAAATTTAAAGGTCTAAAATCATCCCAAGTAGGTTTTTCAACCACAATTGAATAAAATACAGAAGGAAATTTCTGAAATCCACAAATATTTGAAAATTAAACTACAAATTCTAAAATGGCCAGTGTGTAAAAAGAAGTCACAAGGAAAATTAGAGACTTGAAATGAATGAAAACAAAACCACAACATACGAAAACTTATAGGGGATGTAGCTGAAGCTGTGCTCGGAAGGAAATGTAAAAGGGAGAGAGATAGCAAATCCATAACCTAACATTCTACTTTAAAAAAAACAATTTTTTAAAAGAGCAAACTTGGCTCGGCGCCTGTGGCTCAAGCAGCTAAGGCGCCAGCCACATACACCTAAGGTGGTGGGTTCAAATCCAGCCCTGGGCCGCCAAAAACAACAATGATGACTGCAACCCAAAAAATAGCTGGGTGTTGTGGTGGGTGCCTGTGGTTCCAGCTACTTGGGAGGCTGAGGCAGGAGACTCACTTGAGCCCAGGAAGTTGCTGTGAGCTGTGATGCCACAGCACTCTACCCAGGGGGACAGCTTGAGGCTCTGTCTCAAAAAAAATAAAAATAAAAATAAATAAAAGAGCAAACTTAACCGAAAGCAAGCTGAAGGAATGAAATCATATAGAATAAAGTGAAAATAAATGAAAGACAGAACAGAAAAACAATAGAGAAAAATCAATTAAACCAAAAGTTGGTTCTCTGAAAATATCAACAAAATGGACAAACCTTTAGCTAGACTTACCACAAAGAAAACAGAAAAGACACAAATTAAGGAAACTAGGGATGACAAAAGAGACATGAATACCCATGCTATAGAAAAGAAAAGGATTATAAGGGCACACTGTGAACAATTTTATGACAACAAATTAGATAATATAGATAAAATGTATAAATTCCTAGAAAGACACAAAGTATCAAAACTCACTAAAGAAGCAATAGAAAAACCTGAACAAATCTATTCGAATAAAGAGATTGGGTTAGTTATCTAAAAGCTTCCTACACAGAAGAGCCCAGGCCCAGATGTCTTTGCCCGTGAAGTCTGCCAAAAGTTGAAGGAAGAATTAATACCAGTCCTTCTCAAGCGCATCCAAAAATGGAAGAGAAAGGAATACTGCCAACTTGTTCTATGAGGCTAGAATTATCCCAATGCCAAAACCAAAAGACATTATCAAAAAAAAAAAGAAAGAAAGAAAGAAAACTAAGACCAACATCCCTTACAAATATAAATGCAAAATTTCTCCAAAAAACCCTCAAAAATAGAAAAAATGAAAAACTAGAAAACCAACCCAGCAACATATAATACAAAGGATTAACCATGACCAAGCAAAATTTATCTCAGAAATATATAGCTGGTTTAACATATAAAAATCAATGTAATAAACATATTCACAGACTAAAGACAAATAAATGACCATATCAGTAAACACAGAAATAAAATCTGACAAAATCCAATACCTTTCTTTCTTTTTTTTTTAGGAGCGTGGGGTGGGACAGAGTCTGGCTTTGTTGCCCATGGTAGAATATCCTGATGTCATAGCTCATAGCAACCTCAAACTCCTAGGCTTAAGTGATCCTCTTGCCTCAGTCTCCCAAGTAGCTAGGACTACAAGTGCCCACCAGAATGCCTAACTATTTTTAGAGAAGGGGTCTCGTTTTTCCTCAGGTTGGTCTCAAACTTCTGAGCTCAAGCAATCCACCCACCTTGACCTTCCAGAGTGCTAGCTTAATAGGTGGGAGCCACTGCTCCCACCCTGAAATCCAATACCTTTCATAAAAAAAAAAAAAAAAAAAAAAACACCCAAGGCTCAGTGCCTATATAGCACAGCAGCTAGGGCACCAGCCACATACACCGGGGCTGCTGGGTTCGAACCAAGCCTGGGCCTGCCAAACAGCAATGGCAATTACAATAAAAAAAATAGCCAGGCATTGTGGCAGGCTCCTGTAGTCCCAGCTACAGGAGCTGAGGCAAGAGAATCACTTAAACCCAAGAGTCTGAGGTTGCTGTGAGCTGTGATGCCATAGCACTCTACCAAGGCTGACATAGTAAGACTCTGTCTCAAAAATAAATAATAAATAAATAAATAAATAAAATGGATGTCCCTTCCTCACCCTGCTCTTCCCTTCTCAGTGGTGTCCCTGTCTGGGAGGCCCAGGCAAATTCTCTCTGTTACAGATGGCCATAAGATTGTGATCTCCTCCTCCAGCAGACCTGTCCTTCCAGAGTACTTAGACAAGAAGGCCTCTGTACTGGGGAAGGGGACCTCTACTTCCTCAGGGCCTTTCCCCTTCCTTTACTCCCACCTTCTGAGAGTCCCTCCTCTCTCTAGTCCTAGCCCAGGGATTGGATCCTAATTCTGCAGCTGGGAATTTTCCAGAAGATCTACCGGCCCTTTTTCCAGCATCCCCCTGCCTCCCCACCACCTTTCCTGGGGTCTTCCATGCTAGGTGAGGTTGGGAAGAGGGTTTCTTAGAGCCCCAAAATAGCAAGAAGCAGCCAGGTGCAGAGGCGAGGGCCCCGAGTGGGAGACCAGATCCAGTTCTAGACCTCACGGAATTCTCCCTGAATTCAGTTACGGTATTCACAGCAGTGGTTAACAACTATGTGCCTGGCTCAGCACCTGTGGCTCAAGCGGCTAAAGCGTCAGCCACATATACCTGAGCTGGCAGGTTCGAATCCAGCCCAGGCCCGCCAAAAACAACAATGATGGCTGCAACAAAAAAAATAGCCAGGCGTTGTGCAGGTGCCTGTGGTCCCAGCAACTTGGGAGGCAGAGGCACAAGAATTGCTTGAGCCCAGGAGTTGGACGTTGCTGTGAGCTATGATGCCATAGCACTCTACCCAGGGCAACAGCTTAAGGCTCTGACTCAAAAAAAAAAAAAAAAAAAAAAAACCCAACTATGTGCCTGCATCTCTTTAAGCTTTTCAGGTGCATTAATTTATTTAATCATCACTGAAATCATTTGAGGTGGGTGCTATTTTTTCCTCCATTTGTATGGAGAAGGAAAACTGAGGCACCAAGAGGTTAGAATGCTTGCCAGGGTCCACAGCTGTCAGTCATAGAGGCAGGGTTCAAACTCAAGTAGTCTGACTGGAAAGTCTGTGCTTTCAACTCATACATTTTACTGATTCTCACAGTCCCTGGGAAAAGTTCCCACATCTGAGCCTCAGGTTAGGCTGTTCCCTCCTACAGGACCCCCTTCCTCCCTTCTCCACTTGGCAAAATGCATCCTCCAAGGCCTGACCCAAGACCCTGCCCTGATGTGTCCCCAATGCACACGCACACAGAGCCCAAGCAGGATTCCTTGGTGTCCTCTTTTGGGCCACTAGGCTCCTGCTCCCCCCGCAGGATGGAGTGGACACACCATGCTGTCTCTGTGGGTTATGACTTCACTTTCTACTGAGCCGGGAGCATTTCCAAGCAGGCCCTGGGGTCTTGTTCACCATGGTGTCTGCAACCTCAAGCACACAGGAGCCCCCACCAAGTGCCATTCAGTGTTCCAGATGGGGCATTCCTCAGCCTCTGACTTTCTGTGAGAGTTTGGGTAAACCACTGCCCCTCTCTTGCCTCAGTTTCCCCATATCTAGGGTTCTCAGGAGTGAGATTTTTTTCTGATTATTTCTCAGCAGCTGAAAGCTCCATCTTTCCCTGCCAGAGGGATCTCCCAGGGACCTTCACTCTAGACCAGGGATCCTCAAACTTTTTAAACAGGGAGCCAGTTCACTGTCCCTCAGACCTTTGGAGGGCCAGACTGCGGGCCCAGGGACGAGTTGGCTGCTAAGCAGGACAGGCAGCAGCAGCAAAAACACACATGGGCTGGATAAATGTCCTAGGCAGGCTGCATGTGGCCCGCAGACATAGTTTGAGGCTGCCTGCTCTAGACCATTCTGGAGAGAAAACCTAGGGAGCTGCTGGCAGGGCAGGGTTGGGGGTGGGGGATGGGGAGACTGCAGGACTTTCTGAAATCCCAAGCTGGACTTGCACTGTTCTGGAGGAATGTCTGAGTCACCTTCCTGTCCAGGGAGGGAGTTGGGCTGCTCTGTCTTTGATGACAAACAGCCCTGGAAAGGTCCCAGAGCCTCTGCCAAACGTCTGCTCTGACATGAAGGCCTGAAGTAGAGACTTATCTGGTAACAAAACCCCACTGATAATAATTGTCTGTATTATATACCATCCCCATCCTTGTTTACAGCATCTCTCCATGCCAGGGAGGCAGAGCGGTAGGACAACTAGGATGACAGTCTGGGGTTGGACCAGAACTCCCTCACCTCTCCAAGCCTGTTTTCTCATCTATAAAATGGGACAAGAGCACCTGTTCTCATAGGTCACTGTGAAGGATACACCTGCAAGCTAGGCAGTGCCTGGCATGCAGCTAAACACCAGGTAGGGTTAATACCTGCCTCAGACCATCGTACAGATGAGAAGATCCCCTGAGCAAACAGCAGATATTATGTTTATTTTCATGTCCCCAGAATCCGGCACATGATAAGTATCCAAAAAGCCTCAGGAATGTTCTACTTTCCACTCAGCCCCAGTTGCTGTGTGTTCTTAGACAATGGGCTTTCCCTCTCTGGGCCCAGCCTCTTTAGATGGGAAACAAGGTTGCCTAAGTGCCATATTCTTTTTTTTGAGACAGAGTTTCACTATGTTGCCCTTGGTACAGGTGCGGTGGCATCACAGCTCACAGCAACCTCCAACTCCTAGGCTCAAGCGATTCTCCTGTCTCCTTCTCCCAAGTAGCTGGGACTACAGGTGCCCACCACAACACCTGGCTATTTTTCAGTCGCAGCCGTCATTGTAGTTTGGTGTGCTGAGCTGGATTCAAACCCACCAGTTCAGGTGTATATGGCTGGCACCTTAGCCACTTGAGCCACAGGCGCCGAGCCAAAGCACCACATTCTTAATATCAAACAAGCAGTGAGTCACATAAAGGACACCACAATTGGCAGAGCTGGCCTGGTGTGATTTCTGCCTTCACCACTAACTAGCTGCGTGATGTAAGTTCTTTTACCTCTTTAAGCCTCCCCTTCCTTTTCTGTAAAATGGGTCCACATTCTCCCTACCTCTCAGTATTGTTTTGGGACTTCAACGTGTGAGGAATGCTGGAACATGGAAAGTGTTCAATTAATTAAAGATGATTTAAGGATGGGAAGAGGAAGTGGGGCTGGAGGAGGGTGGTTACAAACCATGTGTTGTGGGAAGCCAGGAGACGGAGCAATAAGTCCCCGCTGGTGAGCTGCTTGGAGGGGGTGGACTTGGACATCTGAAGTGGGGAAGTGACCCGTTCAACCCTGCACAGCTATTGTGGTGGATCTGGAAGGAGCCAGGCAGGCCTGGCCCCCGTCTGGGCTGGAAGGCAGCCCTCCGGGAAGCGGGTGGCAGGTGCTGGCTTCCAGAGTACCCCTGTGAAAGAAGTTTCTGTTTTCCAGTGGGTATTTCAAAAGTTTTGGCTTCCTCTCTTCCCTCTGAGAAGCTAAGGCACCTAAAACAAACAAATAAATTCATGGTCTAAGTTCTAGTTCATTCAGCGAATGAGCTTTTTAAAATAAGAACATGTCTAAGCAGGGCAAGTTCAGCCTTGCTTTGCCTCCAGCTTGAAGGATGAGGTCTGAATTGCGAGGCGAGAGTGAGTTCTAGACTCCTGGGCCTCAGTTTCCCCTTCTGTAAAACAACCAGATTCTAGAGTCAACCTGGACTCTTGCAACAATCACAGAGATATGATGGTCTGACCATTAAGTTTGCAAACTTATCCTAGAAAAAGTGCTGAGTATCACTTTGGTCACCTTGAGAGTATTCCCCTGGGAAGCTACGCACTGACGCCAGAGCCTGGTCCACCCTTCAAAGCGATTTTAGAGCTCTTTTTCAGGAATGGCCATCAGAGCTGTCATACGGCTGTCACAAAAATGTGAAAAAACAATAATGAATGCCTCTCAACAAGACACTATCACACATCAACACAAACACAGCTTGAGACAGTGATAGACCAAGGTTATAAAACCTTACTGAGCCCATTGTACAGCGGTGCCAACGTAAGGGGCACGGTGGCAAGTTCAAGAACTTAATCATCAGACCTCATATGTGGGTATGTTGTTAAACGGAGGAGAAAAAGAAAACAGAGTTGGGTACGCAGAGGTTATAGGAAGGGAGGGAGGGGAAAATGCCTGTGTCTATCATCTTGTATTTGCAGAAAATTCCCTGGAGGGCTGCAGGCTTGCCTGGGTGGATGAAACTGAATCAGAATTGGGGGAAGGTTTTTCACTATTTATTCTTCTTTGTACCTTTGGAAAGTTAAATTATGTAAATGTAATCCCTGTGGGATATATCTACGTATATGAGGTATAAACCACAAAAAAACAGGAAAGTATTGAAATCCAGCATTGTGGTATTTTTGTAAAAAATATGTAACATTGACTACCGGTCCAGTTTCCTTTTAATAACCTGCGGTTCAAAGAAGAAAACCCTCAAAAGGCAAGATCTCTGGTCAGAGACCTCCCCATACCCCAAATGAAGTAGGGGGGGCAAGAAGATAGAAAAGAAACAAACAAGGTTAGAAATCTCAAACCTTATTAGGAAAGGTATGAAAAGGAAAGTGAAATTCTTTTGTTTCCATCTCCAGAGGAAGGTAATCAGAAGCAGTCTCTGATAATATTTTTTTATGATTCATTGAGAGGAGGGGAGACTAAAAATAAATAAACAAAAAGAAGGAAATGAAAACAGCATTGTGAAAGCCAAGTTTCTTTTTATTTTAACTCTTACATCTGATGGGAACTATTTCTGGGTGATTTTATCCTGTTTCTTCAGGCACTGAGCTAGACCCCACTTTCCACGGCCTGGTACCCAAGCCGGGAGGCCTCCTGGAAGCAGCGTCTCTGTCTTTTCAAAGTTGGGTAATGATCCATTCATGGGTATACAGCTATGATTTAATTAAGAAAAAACGGCTTGGCGCCAGCCACATACACCTAAGGTGGCGGATTCGAATCCCCAGCCCGCACCCACCAAACAACAATGATGGCTGCAACCAAGAAATGGCCGGGCGTTGTGGCGGGCGCCTGTAGTCCCATCTACTTGGGAGGCTGAGACAGGAGACTCGCTTGAGCCCAGGAGTTGGAGGTTGCTATGAGCTGTGATGCCACCGGGGGGATAGCTTGAGGCTCTGTCTCTAAAAGAAAAAAAGAAAAAAAAAAAGTTCAAAACCAAAGTTGGGTAATGACATCCTGAGCTGGTTCCTGGGGAAGGGGAAGCCACTCAAAGCCTGCATAGCCTCAAGTCCTATCCCCTGGCAAATAAACTCACACCCTGGCTGCGGTCGCCATGGTGCTTTCATGGTCAAACCACAAATGTCTCCTGAGCTCAGCTGAGAAAGGTGGTGAGGGTTTCCAGAGCACGAGCGCCCTTTCCTGACGTCTTTTTCATTGTAAAATAATATATTTGCTCATGGTAAGAAATTCCAGGAGCACAGAAGAGCAGGAACCCTCTCTCATTCCCTTTCCCCAGAGGGAACTGAGTCACCAGGCCCCTTGGTGTCCGCCCAGACCTGTCCATAGGTCAGCCCAGGGGGTGGGGGCGGTAAGGGTAATGACATCCACTTTACAGATGAACAAACTGAGGTGTTCAACTGAGGAGAGAGTGAGAGGCTGTTGAGGCCATGCAGCTGAAAAGTAGCAAAGTTGAGATCTGAACATGGCTCTCTTGCCGACAAGTCTAGAACTTCTCTCGTCTACCTCTGAATAGTTGTTCCATCCCACTCGCCCTGCTCCTCCCCTGCACACAGTGATTAATGACCCATCTCCATGGTCGCTCCCACACACACACATATACACGCCCTTAGGGAAACTCACTATAGATAAACTTACCCCAGAGACACGCATCTATCTCTGAACCAACATACACACTCGTACACTTCACCACACGTGCGCAATAGATGTACCACGTGTTCTCACTTTCAGAAACACAGCCTCCCCTCGGAGAGGCCACATCCTCCTCCTGGCCAAGCCATTGCTGCAGGATTCTGCCCTCTCTGTCCAACTGAGCTCCACGTGTGCTGCTGTGCCTGTCAGATGCCACCTATCACCCAGCTAAATTGGCCCCTACTTCTACACCCTTGCCCTTCTGTCCAAGATTCTATTTTTTTTTTTTTTTAGACGGAGCCTCAAGCTGTCCCCCTGGGTAGAGTGCTGTGGCATCACAGCTCACAGCAACCTCCAACTCCTAAGCTCAAGCGAGTCTCCTGCCTCTGCCTCCCAAGTAGCTGGGACCACAGGCACCGCTGCAACGCCTGGCTACTTTTTGGTTGCAGCCGTCATTGTTGTTTTGGCGGGCCCGTGATGGATTTGAACCTGCCACCTTAGGTGTATGTGGCTGGCGCCTTAGCCACTT
>CAUYQV010057771.1:0-32786 GCA_963574575.1 Galagoides demidoff
AAATGGAGTTAGTTCCCTAGACTCTCTTATGGCTGCTGAGGTCAAACTGGGGACAGAGCAAGGGTAGCCTCTGAGAATTCTAGGGAGGCTCAAGGTGCTGAAAATGCCCATAAGAGGGGGTGGGGAGGCTTTATAGAGAGAAAGGGTGGACCACCCTACCTGCCCTTATACCATGATACCCTTCCTGTTGCCCACCACAGACCCCATTCTGAGCATTGAACCTGGTCTGCAAAGACTGGGTGTTTGTGTTCAAGACAGTGCTGTACAGTGAGCCTCAGGCAGTGTCCAGGTTAATGACAACCGCAATTATTTCTGCTTCTGTACAGCCACCACCAGAAGGTGCCAGGCATGACAGGGGAGAAGCCCAGTCCCTATCCTTGTCAACAGGGAAGAAATGCTTCTTGCCCTGGTTAGAGGGAAGGGCCAGGGCCAAGACACCCCAGGCACCACGTCTACTGTTTTTTTATACTCCAAGGAACCAAGAGGAACAGGAGCCTCCAAAGCCATGGCCTCAAGAGACTCCCTTCTGAATAAGAGAGGATCAGGGATTCTGCTCAGGCTGGGTTTCCAGGTCAAAAGGAGCCCACCAGTGGCCAGATCACAGGTGATGATGGTTGTAATCAGCAGAGGGGCAAACCAGAATTGTATCCAAGCAAAAGATATTTGCAACTGGCAGTAAAAAGGCTTTACCTGTGAGCATCACCTATAGACATGAGAGGGAGGACCCATAGAGGCAGTGAGACTGGTCACTTGAAAGTTTTTGCAGGCATTTCAGGGACTCTCAGGTTCTACTTCCTAAGGACTGTTCTGAACCTCTATCTCTTCTCTGGCTTTAAGGATTTTTCAAGGCCACAATGTTGCTCAACTCCAAGAGGCACCATTCACATCACAGAAGGTGGCCCTGGATTCTGAACCACTAACTTCTCCCTGAATTCTGTTTTTTTGCCTAGACCTTTAGGATATCATAACTGTCGGGTGGAACCAGGGGCTGAGTTTTATCTCTAGCCCCCTCAGATACCATTTCTGAATCACCGTTGGTGCCATACTCTGCAAACCAGAGATTTGACCACGCTCAGGATCTGAGATGACGCAAAGGAAGGTGTGAAACCTCAGAGACAGTGGCAAGACTGAAGGGACTGCCATGTGAAAACGACTAAGGTGTCACTTCCACAGAGAAGGCTCTGCTGACCACATTTGCTGATGCCAGCCTGCCACCCCCATGAGCTCCTCCATGTTACTGTCTCACAACATGTGCCACTACCTGAAAGGCTTATGTGATGAGCTAAGTGTGTCTCCCCACTTCCCCATTCATATGCTGAAGGCCCAACATTCAATGTGATGGTAGAACCTTTGGGAGGTAACTAGGGTTAGATGAGGCTCCAAGGATAGGGCTCTCATGACAGGATTAGTGCCCTTATGAGAAGAGACCTCAGAGGCCCCAAGGATGGGGCTCTCATGACGGGATTAGTGCCCTTAGAAAAGAAACACCAGAGAATGCAGCCATCTACAAGCCAGGGAGAGAGTCCTCACCAGAATACAACCATGCCGAGCCTGATCTTGGACTTCTAGCTTCCAGAAGTATGAGAAAATTAATTTCTATTGTTTAAGCCATGTATTTTCTTATGGCTAGTTGATGATAAGGAGAGAAGACTAAGATAGATTTTGGTACCAGGAGTGGGATCCTACCCATGGAACCATTCCCTAGATTGATACACCAGCTACCGGGTATCAGTTTGATTACACTGAACCAAGATGGAAGAGGCAGGGGAAATGGATTTTACTTTCCTGCATGCAGTGCTTCTTCCAAAACTACCATCCACAGACTTACAGAATGCCTTATCCATCATCATGAAATTCCACAGGGCATTGCTCTGACCAGGAAACTCAAAGTTTGCTTCCTCTCCCCACAACCCTATGCTATGCTGGCCTTGAGGTCTTAGTTCCAGAGGGAAGAAAGCTTCCCCCAGGAAGCTTCCCCAAGGAGTCTACTGTACTAGAAGTTAAGACTGCCACCAGGCCATCTGTACTCCTCATGCCTCTGAGCCAACAGGCAAGAAAGGAAGTGACTGCACTGGCCAAGGTTACTAATTCTGACCTCCAAGGGGACACTGGACTGATACTCCGTGAAAGAGGGCCGAAAAAGCATGTGTGGAATAAGGGTGATCTCTTAGGGTGTCTCTTGGTATCACCATGCCCTATGATTAGGGCCAATGATAAACCAAAACAACCCAATCCTGACCCCTCTAGAAAGAAAGGTTTGGGTCAATCCATCAGATAAAGAATCATGACCAGCTGAAATGCTTGCTGAAGGCAAATGGAACAGGTAGTGAAAGGAATAGTTATCAATATGACCATATGACTTATTACAGAAATAAAGACTGGATTGAGTCTTCCTCTTTATTCTTTTATTGATGCTTGCTTATGTGTGTGCATATATAGGTATGTATACCTATTGATATATATACATATGCACATATAAGGATGTCCATAATGTTCATGTGCAATTTAAAATAGATAACTATTTTATCTATCTCTATTTATCTAAAATAGTTGTATATTAAGCAAGTATATTTGTTTAATTTTCTCTCTTATTCCCTCAACACATAACATAAGATATAATGACTTCATATTATCGTATTTCAGTATTGTTATTTTTATATTGTGGTATTTAAGTTAGAGGATACCAAGGAGAAGATTAAACATCACTCAGGGACTTTACTTCCTCTTATTGCATTTGCATTTATCTGCAGAATAGTTATAATCATGCTAGGCAGAATCTTAACTTTGTTACTGTCTTTATTTGGAGGTTAACTATGTTTTAAGGAGTGTGCATGGGTGCCAAGTTGACAAGGGGTGGGTCTGTGATGGTCAATTTATGTGCCAACTTGACTGGGCACAGGTGCCCAGATATTTGGTTCAACATTACTCTGTGTATGTGTGTAGGAGGAGTTCCTGGGTGATATTAATATTTGAATCAATCTGCTTTATTGAAAGTAGACTGCCCTTCCTGATGTGGGGAGGGCCTCGTTCAATCCATTAAAGACATAAATAGAACAAAAAGCTGAATAAGGAACAATTTAACTATTCTCTCTGTCTGTCTTCAAGCTGGGGCATCAGTCTTTTTTCTTGCCTTCTGATTCAGACTCATACCAGTCCAAAACTTATACTATCAGCTCTCCTGGGTCTCCAATTTGCCAACTGCAGATCTTGGAACATCTCAGCTTTCATAATTGGGTGTGCCAATTCCTTATAATAAATCACTGATATATACACAGTCGGCCATCTTATCTGTGGGTTTCACATCCATAGAGTCACCTGATGATAGATTGAAAATATTTAAAAATAACAATAATAAACAATAATACACATTTAAAAATAATACAAATAAAAAATTCAGTGTAATAACTATTTACATGGCATTTACATTGTACTAGGTATTATTAAGTAATCTAGAGAAGATTTAAAATATACGAGAGGCTATGCAAAGGTAATATGCTGATAATCATTTTATAACAAGGACTTGGGTATTTGTAGATTTTGGTGTCTATGGAAGGCACTGAAACCAAAACCCTGTGGACACTCAGGGACAAATGTATATGTGTGTAGGTTCAACATAAGATATAGATAGATAGATAGATAGATAGATAGATAGATAGATAGATAGATAGTCTCCTATGGGTTCTGTTTCTCTGGAGGACCCAGAACAATACAGCTTATTTATAGGAATTTATTTGCTAATTGCCTGTCTTTCTCTGCCTGAATGTAAGCTCCATTTAGAACAAGGACTCTGTGCATCTTGTTTACCCTGGTACGTTCAGTGCCTGGCTCATTGCCTGGTACACAGCAGATGCTCAATAAATACGTGAGAACGAGGAGTTGGTGGTGTCAGAGAAGCTAGAAAAAGAAAATGTTTCAAGAAGAATGAGGTCATTGGCTGAGAACCCTTTTGAGGGGCCTGGTAAGAGAGGACGAAGAGGGTTTGTGGGTTTGGCAAGGAGGAAGCTGGTGGTGGCCTATGGCAGAGCAGTGTCAGCACAGTGGCAAGACTGTAACGTGGGCATGGTGGCCGAGCGGTTCATAGGAAGGCACGGTTGAGACAAGACATGCAGTCTAGACAGCTCTCTCGAGGGTCAGTGGCAAGCTCCATGTAAACAAAAGCCTTTTGTGCTCCCTGATCAGAACATGCTGGTTTCTACCTTTCTCTCCTGCCCATCCCTTCCTGGGGCTTCTCTCGGGGCACACACCATTAATCATCGCTCATTATTTTATTTTTTTTAATAGAATAAGCAAGTTCATGGGCATTTGTTTCAGTCTGATATTCATTCTCTTGGCAGGATAATAATTGATACCTTAATTGACCTCATTAATCAATAGGGACAATTAGAACAATGGACGTGGAGGACAATTTGCTATGCACCTTGTCTGGGAAAGACGGGAAGGTCACCACATCTCGGAGCCAGAACCGGACACTTCCATGGGTGACTGACTCCACTCTAGTTCACCTGCTTGGGTCCCTGCAAACAAAATGGTCACAAGAAAGCTCTAAGGAAAGTTAGAACTTAGTGGCACCTGGTCTTGACAGGGGTCCCTTATTATTACCAGGCTCTGCCTGCCTTGAAGCCTTCTTCTTTTGGGCTTCTGTTCTTTGAACCTTTGTTCCTTGGGGAAAACAGGTCTGCCCTGCTCTACCTTGCTCTAGACATTTCTGAAAAGGCCGGCAAAAATACTACTTTAATAGAAGAACTTCTTAAAACGTAGTAAGGAAGCACTCTATTTCCAAGCAATCTCTGGTGAATCTTTTGATCAAGTGGAGCTTCTCTGCAAAGTGCATTCTCATCATCTCATTTCCTTTTGAAAAGAGTTACTGGGTGGGAAAGCAGGAAGATGTGACAGAAATGGAATACCCTAGTTTCAACAAGGCACTACAAATGCACGAGAAGGGGAGAGGTGAGCTGGACTCCATCACGACAAGACGGCTAACTTGCTGGCTTAACCACTGTACACAGACCTCAACTGGGAATAGGGCTGTAGTAGCCTGCAATTGAACTAACTCCTCAGCCCTGCCCTGCCCACTATAATTTTTAAATAAGCTTCTAATTGGGGAGTAGTTTTAGCTTTAGAGAAAAGCTATAAAGATAGCACAGAGAATTTCTATATACTCCTCATTCAATTTTTCCTACTGTTACCATCGTAGGTAACCATGGCGCAGTTGTAAAGATGAGGAGATTAACACTGGTATAATATTTTACTACTAAACTAAGCTTTATCTGGATGCTTCCTGTTTTTTCCACAAATGTCCTCCTTTTGTACCAAGGTCTGATCCAGAGGACTACATTTCATTGGCCTCACAATGTTTAACATCTTTTCTGGGAATAGAGATGGCACCCTGGCCCAGTAATGATGGGTATAAGGCCAGCATGGGTGCCCTGGGTGCCTGAAATCCAAAAGGTTCCCCAGGTTTAATCTAGAGGTCCTGCATTAAAGACAGACAAAACTTTCGTCCTTGAGTCCTAGACCCAAATTGTAAAAGCAGTTTCCAAACAGGCCATGGCCTGCCATGCTTGCTGTTCCGAGTCGTCTCTGATTGTGTGATGTCGTGCTAAGAAAGTTTACAGACCCTTAGGATACTTTCCCAGGACTACGATCTCCATGAGGAGAAAGTGATGCTTTTATTTTTCCAAATCATTTTTTTAAATAAAAATCCTTTAGAAACACAAGGATAAAGAATAATATAATAAACTCCTGTGTATTCAGCATTCGCTGAGGAAATGAAACACCGCAAGCATAATCAGAGGCCGTGGGACGCTCGCCCTGCCCTGGGCCTGGTGACAAGCCCCTTCCTTATCTGGCCTCTGGCTTCTTCTCCCATCAGTCATCGGCTCTCAGCCACGCAACAATAGCAACAAGCAAGCAAAAGCCAACCTGCCCCAGCTTTTCAGCTGTAGAAGAAACACACTGTTCTTCCTCTGCTCTTACAATAACCAACACAGATTTCTCTGTGGGACCAGGGTGGGGCGGGGAGTAGTGGTGTTGGTGGTTCCCTATACATCAAGCAAGTAATCAATTCTGCAGCTGGCACCAGCTGGATGTCCCCTAATTCAATGCAATCCTGACGTTATCTATCTGGAGTTAGCAACAGATCCCACAGGTTGAAGGTTCAGACCCCCAAGAATGCACCCCCCCTTCTAATGCCAGTCATAAGCCTCAGGCTGTTTCCTGTGCTTCTGATGGGCAGGGTGTACACTGCTGTTCCCACAGTCCCCTCCTCGTGTCCAAGCAGCTCACAGAACTCAGGGAAATACTTGTATTTACTGGTTTATTCTAAAGAGGATACTAATGAAGCCCTAGTGAAGAGAAGCCCAGTAGTACAAGGAATGGAGAAAGGGGCACAGAGCTATTGTGCCTCTCTGAGTGCACCACCCTACAGGGACCTCCACGTGTTCAGCTGTCTGGAAGTCCCCTGATTCTGGTCTTTTTGAGACTAGAGAAAAGCTGTAAAGATAGCACAGAGAATTCCTATATACTCCTCATTCAATTTTTCTACAGCCACTTCCTTACATAGGCGATTCATTTAATCACCTGTCATTGGTGATCAATTCAACCTTCAGCCCCCTCTTTCCTAACCTGAGTTTAGAGGCTGGGGCTGAAAACCCCAACCCTTTAATCCTGGCTTGGTCCTTCCAGTGGCCAGTCCCCATCCTGAAGCTACTTAGGGGTGGCCATCCCACAGTTAACTCATTAGCATTCAAAAATACATCACTTAGGAGATGCCTAGTTGTTTTGTTTTGTTTTGTTTTTTTGAGACAGAGACTCACTCTGTGGCCCTGGGTAGTGCTGTGGCATCATCACAGCTCACAGCAACCTCAAACTCTTGGGATTCAGCAATCCTCCTTCCTCAGCCTCATGAGTAGCTGGGACCAAGCCCCGGCTGCAACACCTGGCTAGTTTTTTCTATTTTTAGTAGAGATGGTCTCACTCTTGCTCAGGCTGGTCCTGGACTCCTGAGCTCAAGCAAGTAATCCTCCCTCCTCTCCTCCCCGAGTAATGCCTAGTATTTTTGCCTATGTGTGCCAGGAGAAGAGATATACACCAGATACATATTTCACAATACCACACTGGCCACGCAGAACGTGATGCAATGCCCAGAGTGTCACCATGGCACAAAAACTTAGGACCCTTTATACCCTGTTCCTCCACCTGGACTATTCTCCCCACTCATTCATCCCCTGCTATCTCCCAACTGCGATCTCTTCTGGAACACTCCTTCTCACTCCTTCTGAGCTGCACCTCCTCAACAAGACCTTCCCTGGTTCCTCCACGTGCCCTGTCTCTGAATCCTCCTTGCTCTGGACACACCTCTCCATGCCACACTGGCTTGTCTGTTTCCTTCATGTTTCTGCTTCAAGACCTCACACTCCCTGGAAGGCCAGGGCCCAGGTCTGCTCCATCTTTGAATCCCAGAGCTCAGCATGAGGCCTGGATTGAAGAGGTTCTTGGGAAATTCACGACAGGCCTGAAGTTTAGTGGAAAGGTTAATAAAATAATCTCTCAAGCTGGTGGCACTTTGGTCTGCATCCTGGGTGGGCTGTGTGACCTTGGGGAACGTCTTTATGCCCCATTTTCCCCTTCATCAAATGCAGAGCTAGTAATGGTATCTACCTTGTGGCATGTCGAGATGATTCAATGGCTTAATGCAGGTGAAATGGTTAGAATGGTGCTTCACACACACTAAGGGCTCAACAGCTATTATATAGTCATTATTTCTATCAAAGTGTTTAGCACCTTTAGTTATAATCACCTGGGTTGGGTTTCCACAAAAACAAGACCCGTGTTAAGGACTTGGGTATAAAAGAGCCTCTTTGGGAGTGGACCCCAAGAAGCACATTGAGGGGAGGAATGTGAAACAGGGAAAAGGCGGCACCTGAGGAAGGGACCCTGGTGACACGGGGTGCCCTGGTGAGTAAAGGGAGCTGCATCCATTGGGGAAGGCTGGAACAGGGGTGGACCACGCATCTCCGGGTCATCCCACTGCAGGGAGAGGGGGCTGGGGGATTCACCCACCAATTCCCTCCTTTTTGGCTGCTGGTTGCTCTGGGAGCAAGGACGGGGTAACCACCATACCTGCTGGGTCTCCCCTCCACTCCCACTCAACACTTGAGCAATGTGGGGGGTGCCCAGAAGGACAGTGGCACACCCCCCACATGTGACTGTGCCCTGGCTGCTTGGTGTCTTGGTGTCCTTGAGTGCCTCTAGCGCCTTGGCCTCTGCCCTGATCTCTCTGCTGGACCCCATCCTGACCACAGCCTCCCAAGGGCTGGCACAGCAGAGATGCACAAGTGCTGAAGACTAATCTGGGTGTCCAGCCAGCCATGCCATCCTCCGCACCAGGCTCGTGGCTGGCAGGAAGCTTCCCTTATCCTAGTCCTAGACCCCTAAACCCTAAGCCTCCCTCACCTCTTCTATTGGGATGGTGTTTTCTGCAGCTTTAGTAATGGGAAGCTCCTGATGCACTGGTAGGATCCAGAGCCACATACAGACCATCACATTGATTAGTGGCCCAGTCCCCGCCCCCTCCCAGCAGGTGGCTCAGAGGCTGGGTCTGAGAGGTGGGTGGAGAGGATCCAGCTGCCAGGCTCCTATTCCCCCCACCTCCTGCCTACTCCTCCTCCTGGCCACCGGCTTGTCATTACTCCCTTCCACAGCCCCCTCACTTGCTTGTCCCCGGTGCCTGATAATTGGGCTGTGTTTATTAAACCGTGGGCTCTGGTTCCGCTTGCCCGGACTCTGTCTACCGTAGATTTTCCTGCGAGGACTGCAGAGATCGTAAAAACAACAACCTACCTTGTCTCTCTGGCTTATTTACTAACTTGGCCATAAATAATCAGGGCGATTTGCATATTACTACTTGGCTTTTTATGGCACCACACATCTGAGCGCTGGCAGGCAAGCTGGGGGTTGGGGCAAGGAGGTGAGCCCTATCCTGGGCTGGCAATGGCATTGGCCAGATCTGTCTCTGACCTCCTCCCTGAACTCACAGTGTCTGGCATGTGTGGCTTCTCCTGGCCTAAGAGCAGAGAGAGAAGCAGCATGGGGGTAGGGCATGGGAGGAGGAAAAACCAGGCATAGTCACCTGGTCAGGGCAGAGGTGGGCACAGCTATAGCAGGTGGGTGTAATAACTCCAGAATGTCCCTTTGTAAAGAACAGCTTTTGGGCAGGAAGAGGAAGGCCCTTTCCCCAGGCTCTTGCATCATATAGGAGTTGGTCAGTGCAGACTGTTCACACATTTGAGTCTGGCCAGCGGCTCTGCCATTTACTTGCTGTGTGACCCAGGACAGGTCACTTCCCCTCTCTGATTCTTGTTACCTCACCTGCCAAATGGAGACAATGATGGTGCCTACCCTAGAGATAGTGGTGATGATGTAATGAGTTAATATAGGAAAGGCCCTTAGCAGATGCCTGACATGGAACAAGGGTTTCATGTTACAATGATGATGATAATAAAACGAATCTTCCATATTTCTATCACTATCAAAAAAATTATGAAGAAAAGCAAACCAAGGCCTACTATAAGGAAAGAGAAACTGTCGGTCCACAGTATGCAAGGCTGTGGCATCAGAGGGGTGGTGAGCACAGGACCCACAGCAGCAGAGGTACCACACATCCCCCAAGACAGGAGAGACAGCGAGTAGGATGGGTTTAGAGCCAGGATTGCCACCTACACCTGCTTTCTGGGCACCTGGGTATTGGGGTGGGTGTCAGACAGAGGGTCCAGGTTCCCAGCACACAGCTGGGCCTTCAGCACTGCTCACCCTGCCTCTTTAGGCTCTGGTCAGCCCCCTTCCCCAGAAGCCTGGACCCTATGTCCCACAGCCCAGCCCTGAATCACCGTTTTGCTCCACTCCTTGCCCTTCCTGGTAAGGACACAAGATGATTTTACAGGCTGGAAGCCCAGGATGCCATGTCCTTAGATCTCCACTAGCCTTGAACCTTAGGTGGGGCACCAGCCCAAACCAAGCTTTAGGCCCACTGCCTCTCGGGCCCTGATTGGTGACCATAACACCCCAGGCAATGACACCCAGCTCTGGTCCCCACCTGCAAATCTGGAGACTGGGCTTCTTGCTGTATCTCAAGGGACAGAAGCATGAGGAGTTGCATAGCAGGACAAAGCATTCAGTGACACTGTGACCATGGGGTCACGTGATAAAGGGTAACACTCTCAATAAATACCAGCAGAAGTCAAGGTGCTTTCAAGTGCCAGGCAACAGCTACTTCCCTGTGGCTGGGATGGGCAGGGCCATGCCATGGGTCCTTCCTGGAGCACAGCTTCCTGTGGACGTGCCCTGCCTGGCACCCTGTCCCCTCAGCCCTTCCCAATCTACCCTTCCTGAATACTCAGGCCACCCAGCAGGGCCCCCAGGCCAGCTCAATTCTAGTACACTGCTTATTTTCTCCAGAAAGCTTATCCAAAACTAATCATTTTATTTGCTTCTCTGTTTACTTACTAATCTCTCTTACTAGAGGCTAAGTTTGGGAATAATGGGAATTTCCTTCCCCCACTGCTCTCCTGAAGCCTGTTCATCCCTGAGGGTGACACGTGGCCTGGTATAATTACACATTACACAGCTGCCCCCTGTGCCTGGCCCCTGACAGGTGCTTAGTGACTATTTAGGGAATGAATGAATGAATGAATGAGCATGAGCAGAAGCTGGCACTGCTGGTTCTGCAGCACGCCCTGGGTCCTGGCGGCTACCTTTCATTTTCCAGCCCTCACACCCCCCAGATCCCTCTGGTTGGAATCCTCATTGGCCACCACCCCTCAGGCTCTTGGTTGGTCCCATCTCATCTATGTTCATTCAAATGCCCACGCTTCAGCTCCCCGACATGCTGGACCATCAGGGTGGCCAGAAGCCACAGCCATGGCTGCAGATGACCCCCGAATCTCACCACATTTGTAAGATGTATGAGAGAGGGAAAGAAGAAAGCCAGGAAAGCACAAGTGTCACAGGCTGCAGGTGAGGACAGGGACAGGTAGGTCAACAGAGTGGATGCCACAGAGGCCCAGGAGGCCCAGCCAAGAACAGGCCCCGGGGTCAGTGGTCAGAGGGGTGGGGGACATCCTGGAAAAGGGTCTATAGGCGATGCGGGGTCCTGAAACATGATTGCAGGGGGCTAAGGGATGCACAGTGTGCTCCACTCTGCATAAAATGAATGTACAGTGTGGAGAGGTAGGGTATTATTGGTGGTTCTCTCTGGGTGACAACATTACAAATGACTGTAAAATTAGGGCCAGGAGCAGTGGCTCATGCCTGTAATCCCAGCACTCTGGGAGGCCGTGAGGCAGGTGGATTGCCTAAGCTCATGAGTTCGAGACCAGCCTGAACCAGAATGAGACCCTGTCCCCCAAAATAGCCACATGTTGTGATGGGCACCTATAGTCCCAGCTACTTGGGAGACTGAGCCAAGAGTTTGAGGTTGCTGTGAACTTTAACGCCACGGCACTCTATCAAAGGTGACAAAGTGAGACTCTGTCTCAAAAGAAAAAAAAACTGATTGTTTATAATAGTCTTCACTTTCCAGGTTTTCTATAATTAGAATATATTTCTATAATGAAAACATACATATCAAAGGAAGGGAAGGAGAAAGACCAGGAGGCTGAGGATGGAGAGCCCAGGAAGAGCAGAGGCATCGGTAGCAGCCCCAGCAGGTGCTCTGGAAGGTGCCACCTCCCAGGTGTGGCCAACCCCCAGCCCAGTACACCCAGGCCCCAACCCAGTGCTCCCGGCCCTCAGGCATCCTGGAATTCCTTCTCAGCTGGAGCCACACTGCTCAGCTCCCAGGCAACAAATGTGGGATTTGTGCAAGTCATGGGGCTCCCTGTTTCTATTTTTTTTTCTTCGCTCTTCCACTTTGTATTTTGTAAGAATCTAATTTTAAACTCTCCAGATGCCATATTTTTTGATCTTTTCAATTGATTCTGGGCGGAAATGGAGTAACAGAAGTGCCGTGAATCTTCGTGATGGAAAAGGATCAAAAGGCCGTGAATGCTTGGAAAACGGTCACTGTCCAGTCCCCTCCTAGCCGGGCCTCTCCTTCTTGGTCCTCCATTGCCCCCTCCTACCCCCGTCTCCACCCTGAGATGCACAAGGGGCCCTACCCACCTGCAAGCCCAGGGGCCAGGAGACAAAGCTTTGTGTGTCTACCAGAGACAGCTGTGGCATGGAGACCTGAGCGTGGAGGAGACTCACGGGAGACAAAAGCTGCTCACATCTCCTGAGCCCTATGGCAAGCTCACCCCGTACCCCGACATTTACCAAGGTCTGAAGACAGTTTTGGTTTTTGCAATGGGGGAAGGCATGCTAGTGGCCTAAATGTCCTACAATGGGTAGTGGCCTAAATGTCCTACAATGTGGAGGACACTCCCCTACAACGAAGACTGTCCACAGTCCCAAATGTCAACAGTGACGCCTTGGGGAAAGCTGCACTGTCTCACTCTGACAGCAAGGCGGCCTGGGGCTCTCATAGCTGCCCATCCTTGGGTTATCCAGACATTTAGCAAGGCCGTCTCATGGAGAAAGACAACGTCCTGGCCTCCCCATAGCTTCTGTGCCATCCTGGTGTTACTAGTGGGGCTGAGTTCAAATCCCAGCACCACCACATACAAGCCACTGAATCTCCCTGAGCCTCACTTTCCTCATTTGTAGAATGGGAACATCTGTTTCATAGTGTTCTCAGTAAGACTTAAAAAGGCGAACACGTGCAAAGTGCTTAGCACAGTGCCTGGCACATAGTAGGTGCTCAAGAGATAGGAACCATTAATATTACCCAGATGCGTGAAAGGAATCCCTGGACACCGTAACTCAGGGTGACTGTGTTGTGTCCCCACCACACACAGATACACACTGCCATTCTGGCTCCCACAAGCACCCTTGGAAGCCCTATATTGTGTCTATATGAACAGCCCGAGAGGTTGGAGATATTATCCATTCTCATTTTCCAAACAAATTACCTGGTCAGCTCAGTGAGGGGAACTGCCTCAAGTCTTTCCCTATCCCTATATGAGAATCCCCAAATCAGGGGATTAAAGTGGGACAAGACCCCAGTGTAGGGAATTTGGTGGCCTCCCCTCCAGTGGGGAGTCAAGCAGGACAGATGTGGTTCTTTGGACCTCCAACTTCCTGACTTTGGTGAGTTAAATCAGCAAGAGAATATCCTACCATTGCCCTTGACCTCCCTGGGACCTAGACACTGGCAACAGCCCAAAGCAAGACCAGGCGAGCACCCACCAGGTCCCCAGAGACTGCAGTGGCATTTGGAGGAAGCGACATTTGGACTCAGCCTAAAAATAAACCCTTAAGCCTTCAACTATTTTTATTACCAAGTAACACATGTCGTTGACATCCATTACGGGTGTCTATGGCATACACGACTGGTAACAAAGAAGTAGCTTATACATTCTGACAGTCACTTTAATGTGGATGCTTTAAATGGCCAAGCCAGGAAGTCCCGCTGTGGCCATGTTTCAGGACATACATTTAAGCTGGCAGGGCTGAAGACCAAGGGACGTGGAGGACAGGAAAGGTGGTAGAGAGGGCAAGAGGAGGACTGGGAGCATGAGACCCAGGGTGAGGGCCCATAGCAAGGACGGGGTGTCCAGGCAAAGGAGGGCAGCCAAGGGCAGCCTAAAACGCCTGCATCTGGACGTGGCTCCGCCCCACACTTGCTTCTGCTTATCTTTGAGGCTTTGTTCTCAGACCCCAGGACTAACAGTCTCTGGGGAAGCAAAGCAACAAAACTGGCTACAGAAACACATTGCCAAATCCTAATTAGCAAGAGGAGACTTCCCCAAACCTCCTCCTGCCCCTCAGCAGCCCTGCCTCACGGTGGTCACTTTGCTTTGAGAGTGTCCCCTCAACAGTCTGGAACAAACCACCTTCTTTCCTACCATGCCCAATTCTGCAGCTGGGTCCCCCAAACCTTCCCTTTTTGCCCATTTCAGTCTCCCTGCTCTCAAAGAAGGCCTCTCACTACTGGGTACACGTGGAACCGAGGACACCAAACCACAGACTTTAATAGGCCTGGGCTACAGTCCAACTTACCAAGGATTTGGGCTGTTAAACAGTCCAGAAGCATCCATTAGAAACGACCCCTAATCATTCTCTCCCTCCTTTGGGCCTAGGTCTGTCTGGGTATAGGGCCACCACCCAGCTTCGAGGGACAACTACATGATGCACAGAGCATGACTCCGGGGGCATTAGGCCTGGGTTTAAGTCTATCAGCATTTGAGCTTGAGACAGTAACCCGACCTCCCCAAACCTCAGTTTTCTTATCTGTGCAATGGGTGTGATAATGACCGCTTCAAGGAATTTTTGTAAGGTGTAAAAAGATAACTCACAGAAAGCCTTTAGCACCATGCCCGAAACATAATAAATGCTAGGAAGAAAACCAGTAAAGTTCTGTTGTTATTATTGCCATCCATATACACAGCCTCTAAAGCAGGAACCCTCCAAGACGGGTTCTGAGGAGTCTGTGAGCCCACCCACTGAAAATGAATACAAAGTTTTGAATGCACATGTGTGCATTACAGGGGAGAGCCCCTGCCTATCGTCAGAAGTTCAGAGCGTTCCATAACGCCCATCCTGCCCAAGTCAGAAGCTTTAGACAGGACCACACAGCGAACAAGACTATGGCACAGAAGTCTGACCACCGTGGTCCAAATCCTGGCTCTGTGTGACCTTGGCAGGTCAGCTGGCCCTGCTTGCTTCAGTTCCTATCCATAATATGGGGTGATAATAATATGTACCCCATGGGGCCGCTGGAGGCCCTCAACGAGGTGCTGCATCTCGAGCTGAGAATGCGGAGCACACAGACATGTTCTATATCTGAGTGGTTTTATACAGACACATTCGCACTGCACACATGCTAATCTATCTATATCTCTATCTATGCGGAATATACTGTATATGCAAATAACTGCAGATGTGTTCCTTTTTTCGACCAGGAACTGCTGCTCTGAAGCCTGCTTTTGCCTCCTCCCACCCTCCGCCTTGCTCATTCCCTCTCGCATCCCCCACACCCCACCTTGGAATTTCCTCTCCCTCAGTGTTCCCTGATTCTTGGCATCTCAAAACAGCATCTAAGTCAGCAGAAGGAAGGGGCAGAGGGAGGAAGGGAGGAGAGAACCAAAGTCTGGGGCTTGGCAGCCCTCCAGGGATGGGGGCATGATGAGAGGCAAGAGGTCCAAGTCCTGGGAGCTGCCGAGGCCCTGGAGCAGGTGCTGATGTAGAGTCAGAGGTCAGAATCAGAGTCTAGCTGCAGGCAGAAGAGGGCCGAGAGTCAGGGGCAGTCTGGCCTTCAACAGAGAGACAGGGCTTTGGGAAGATACAAGCTCCCTGAAGCACTCAGGCATCTGAGGGTCCTGGCCTGGGAGGCTAAGCCCTGGGCCTACCTCCGGGAAGGCAGAGGCTGCACCATAATCAGCTAGCTAGGATGGGCCTGGGGTCTGAACAGCACTCAGTACTGTCCACAGCTGAGCAGAAATGGGGTCAGTATTCAATAATTGAATTAGAAACATCACAAATTCCTGGAAATGAGAGTGAAATAGCTCTGCTTGGAGGGGGATGGTGATCAATGGTATTGGCAGGCTCATCTCACCCTCGCAGATCACGGGGAAGGTTGTGCGGGCTCCCTTGGCCCACAAGGAAGGCACGTGCAAGGGGGAACACGCCCACCCACACCGGAAAGGCAGCTCGCAGCCAGAGAAGGGTGGCACCCGGGGACGAGCTCCACAAACAACCCTGCTCCCTCACACATGATTTCTTTCAATGACTCACAGCCCTGAGTAGTGATTAGAGGGGAAAATATTGAGGAAATATATGTTTACTCCAATTCTATGCTTGATCGGAATGAAACTCACATCATTAGCCATAAAAGTAGGATTAAGACAACGGAGCATTATTTGCAGATGATAAGCAGACATGGACACAGATATAAACATGTAAATCTGAGCCACAAACGCTTAGTTCTATTGCTACTAAAACTCAGTTCTCAAGTCCCTGCCTGATTGGGCGGTGCATCCTTACAGGGCCCCTCTATAAAGAATGGGGCACGGACTTGTACAGAAGCCACCAAGGAGCCTGGGGCCCCCAGGGCTGCCGGGAAGGACCTCAAAGATCATTCTGAGTAGGCCACAAGCCAGCAACATGAGCATCACCCGTGAGCTTGCTGGAAATGTAAAGTTTTGGGCCCCATCGCAGAACCACTGAATCTGAATGAGCAATTTTCCAAAATCCCAGATGTCTTGGGTCTACCTGAAAGTTTGAGAAACATCCATCCAGACGAGTCTGCCAAACTTTTACAAACCAGGGGCCCCTTAGGATCCACATAAAATGATCACTTCCATTTTTAAGGTAGTTTAAATTTTCAAAATATAGTGGAAAAAACAAGTCAAAGCCATGGTCATTCTGAAGGTGCTATTTCAAACCGCGCAGATCCCTCCCTTCTGGCTGTTACTCTCTGACTCCAGGAAGTCGGAGTTGGGGAAGGCACGTCCCCAGGTGGAGAATCATCCATGCACTGCCCCACCGTGCAGGGGGGTGTCTGTGGCTCAGAGAGGGGCCTCACAGAAGGCCCAACTTCTGTACAGATGCTTCCAGAAGCACAACATTCAATGCTTCCCGAGGCAGGGAGCCCCAGTTCTAGGTAGATACAAGTGTTAGAAACATCCTGAAGTTTGCTCTCCTGCAATGCCCATCTTACCCGAGTGCTGCCAACTGACATCTGCTTTGTCAACAGACCTCGTTTCCCGTAACAGTCTCCTTCCTCCAGGCAAATACTCCGAAGTCCTCCAACATCCATCTTGCAACATAAAGCCCCTCTTCACTGTGATCATTGCTCCTGAGGTCCCACTCGAGTTTGTCAATGTCCCTCTTTGAGTATGAGTAGGAAGGACTTTACTAAAGCTTTTCCTTTTTATATATTTAACTTCGCATTAATCGGAAATGGGTTCTTATTATAAAAATAATATGACTTGGCTCAGCACCCATGGTTCAGTAGTTAGGGCTGCAGCCACATACACCGAGGCAGGTGGATTTGAACCTGACCCGGCCTGCTAAACAACAACAACTGCAACAACAACAAAATAGCCGGTGTTGTGGTGGGCGCCTGAGGCAAGAGAATCACTTAAGCCAAGAGTTTGAGGTTGCCATGAGCTGTGACGCCACAGCCCTCTACCAAGGGTGACACAGTGAGACTCTGTCTCAATATTAATTAATTAATTAATTATACAACTACATTATGAAAAACTTTTAAATACAAAATATCATTTATAATCAAGCCATCTTCCCACCCACAGTAATCCCATGTTGCTGTATTTCCTCCCAGTCTTGTTCACCGGGTACTAGCGTTCTTACATGGTGATACACATAATGCACCCATAATTCTGTAGCCTGTTTTTCTTTTTTTAAAGAAAACATTTTTCTATGCTGTGACAGTCTTGCTGATCAGCCTTAGCCTCCCCATTCAGGGTCTAACTAAGAACTTAACTCAGTCTCTTGAGATAGTTCAACCAGATCAGAATAAAAACAGAACAGCTTGCTTTCACAAGGCAGCCTCCATCCCATTGTTCAAACTGCACCCCGCCAGGGTTTTACGAATGGAGCAACTCCTTTACCCTGGGCAGGTATCATCTACTTTGGGGGAGGCCTAAATGTACCAGTTATTCATTCACTTCTTCATTCACTGGATAAGTATTTGCTGAGACCCACATTAAAGCAAGTAGATGCCAGGGGCTGTTTCTAAAGGCCAACAAGGGGGGTCTGGTCTCACGACCTCATGGGGGTGGTGATCTTAGGACAAGAGCATGCAGGAAAGGGAAGAGAAAGACCAGCAGTCACGGAGTCAGAACCTATCTCGGGCCAGGCCCAGGAGCCTGACACGCACACATCAGCTCCGTGAATCCTCTCCCCAACTCGCCTACTTTGCAGAGGAAGATGAAGTTCAGTACTCGACCAAGGTTAAAGAAATGGTAAATGGTCGAGACATGATTCAAACCCAGGACTGCCTGACTTTACAGCTCTTGCTGAGTTCCCGAAATTCATACAGATATCATGAGAAGCTCTTTCTCTCCTGACCCTCCAGTAGGCTCTAGACATTTTAAAAGGCCATTATAAGACACTCCCAAGAATGTGCTTCAATTATTTCATAAAAGAAAGACAAAAATAACAGAATACTGCCTAGTCTCGGGGGCGTGATTACATTTGGAGAAAGGCGGGGAACGGGGGAACTTTTCTACAGAAGCACATCAGCCAAGAGCATGATTTAGACAAAAGCGTAATTGAGACACTGCATTTTCCATTTCACCAGCTAACAAACATTTGTACAATCTGCACCTTCTCGGCATCACTCTGACATCCGAGTATCCCAGAGCTGGCTCAGGCTGCTTCTTATCACCATCAGACTTTGAGAACTCCCCCTCCCCCCTCATAATTACTCCAGGCAATCAGCACCAACTGATCAATCAAACAAAGAAAATTGCAGGTTTGAAGCTTTAATTAAATCTATCCGGCACTATCTAATTAAAGAAAATCTTTACTCTTCTACATACTCCAAAATAGAAGGAGCCCACTCCTTCGGGGTTCTACACATAATTTGCCAGGTTGAGGCCTTCACTTAGGTTAGACTAGAGCAAGAGCGCAGAGAGAAAAGACCCCGTTCTGTCCCCTTTTGCCCAAGATCAGATAGCAGTATAGAGGGAACTAGGGGTGTGGGAAAAGCATCATGTCTCTGGTAGGCTCCCTCACAGCCACTGCTGCCCTAAGGGTAGATGGATCCTCCTGCAGGCTGCTACATCCTTGGAGTCTTTCTCCTGTCTACCATAGGACCTAGAGCCTGTACAGCTGAGTGACACTGATTCAGAGCAGGGACAAAATGCTGAGAATTCAGCCACATCTTATTAGCACTGGGTCCTTGAGCCTTTCTGAACCTCAGCTTTCTCTTCTTTGCAAAATAGGATGAATACAACACTTATTGGATTGTTGAAAGCAGTAAATAGATTGTTGAAAGCAGTAAATAAAATAATGTGTCTGGGAAGCCTCCACATTCAAACAGAATCTGGAGGAGCAATACTGGGCACGTAAAGGGTGGAGCCTTACAGTAGGCCAATGTTTTCAAGCCTGCCTTGGTCTGCAAGAACTCTTTGTGTCTGTCCGCATTCCTCTACCTACCAAGGACCTTGACAGCTTTCTCGCTTTCTGAACTCCAGACAGTGATGAATTCCTTCCGTACGTGAAATCTAGCTGGACTATTGAAGGTAGGGCTGTCACTGCTATTATTACCCTTTGCTGTTTAGGGTTTATGTAAGTCAAAGATCTACTGGGTCCGTGACAGGTGGTTACAGAACTTTGGAGAAGGAAGAAGTTGGATGTGCCTCTACCAGTTGGCCAGGGCCTCACAAAGCCCCCAGATCACTAGCTGAGAACCCTTTGGGATGTGATATTCCAAGTGAGAAGGTGAAGCCAAAGGTATACACTTCCTTCCTTCTGCTGCTTGATAAGGCTGCCACTGCCTTATTAAGGGACAAAGGAGAAGGTGGCAATGGAGAGGAAAGAGACTGAACCAGGAGGGTCCAGTGAAGGACTGCCAGGTACAGAGGAGCTCGCCGATATAAACCTCAGGAAAACATTTTCTTCTCTAGGAGGAGTGAAGACTGCATTGCAAGTCCCCAAGCTCCTAGAGGTGTCACAGGGTCAGAAATCACTTCAAAGGACTTCCAGACACCTATACCATCTACAGCACCTTCACCATGTTACCCAGGGAGCCCCAGTTGGTCACAGCTTCTGGGGCAGGGGAGACTCTCACTCTACATAATGTATGAGGTCTAAGTTTACATAAAGTTCATGTCTCACTTATGTGAGATCCAGTTCATCAGCAGCAGGTGGTGGGGCAGAGAGGTGGGGTTTCACGCCATACAGTCAATCCAGGCTTCCAGGCTTCTTCCATCTCCTGTCTCCAGGAAAAAGAGAACAGGGCATTGAAGGGGAGCCCTTCTGGGCCGGCCTGGAAGGGGTGCACATCACTTCTGCCCACTTTCTACTGACCACAAAGCCACATGGCCTCATTAAATACAAAGGGAGGGAGGGGGGCACTGGAAAGTACTATCCCTGACTGGGTGGCTGCCTCCCACTGATGGCTCTACAATGTGGCAAGACTGATGGTGGACAGCAGCCTGCCTGCCACCTTGCCCAACATGCCATTGGAGAAGAAGCCAAAAGGAAAAGGCTGGAGTTGTTGAACGAGCAGTATCCGAGGAGGGCAGAAATAATCCCAGACAATCAGAGTGTTTTACAGTCCTTCCAATACATCTTTAGCATTGCTTGCGCACAATTTCAGAGCTGGAGGAAGCTCTGGAGTTCTTTGAGATTTAAATCCGCATTTTGTAAGTGAGGAAAATGCAGCTGGTCCTGAGAAGGGGTAGGACTGAGTGCAGATCACAGCAAACCAGTGGCTGAGCTGGGACAGAACCCAGCCTACCATGCCCATGCCTGGCTCCTGGCACAATATCGGTGACAGATCAGACCCACTTGAAGGAAAAATAATTTGGCTTTTTGTTCACTTACAAGCTGAGAATTGGTTTACTTCTATATTGACTGTGATTCCCAGGGAATGAGGAGCTCAGCACTTGAGAGGTATTTATTTGGGTGCCATTTCTGCTAACAAAAAAGCAGGGAAGACTGGAATTGTGAGTCCAAGCCTGCCGCCTCTACCCTGGGGATGATGTCTCTGAGCTATCAGGGTCCCTTGCACGGAGATTTCTGTGGCCCCAAAGTTTCAGGGGATAAGACTTGAGGATAAAGGAGGGGACACTTTCCTGCCTCAGCACCAGCTCTGCAGGCACCCAGTTGGAAGAAAGGGGCCCATGAGGGTCGAAGGGAGCCAACTCTATTCTGGGGTAATGCTGGATCTTGGCCAACACTTGACACTGCAGGCAGGACTGACCATAAGGAAGGGTGCAGGCAGCATGGCCTTTTGGCCTCAACCACGGGCTCTATGGGGCTTTAATTTGGCTGCTATTAAACAGCAGACTTGATGAATGAACAAGGTGAGACTATGCACAAAATTTGATTTTGACCTTGAACCACAGGATCCTACTGTGAGTGGAGAGATTGCTCAGGACCCCGACACTGCTGCCCACCTGGCTTTGTGTATCACCTGCTGCCAACCCCTCCCCATCCCACGTCTGCCCAAACCCTCTCTTTGGCATTGGGGGTTGGAGCACATGGCTGCCCCACGGGGCCATTGCAGTTGGTTTCCAGAGCCCTATCCCTGGCAGATCCCACTTCCTCCCCTTCCACAACCCCCTTCCGCGCTGGGGTGGTTGTGCCGACCTGTATGAACCTGGGTGTCAAACAGTTCAGGAAGTTTGAATTTGTCTTCCATGAGGCATGAGGCCCCTTTGAGCCTCAGTTTCCTTAGCGATAAAAGTGGAGGTAATAACGCTTACTTACTTGCAGGACAACTGTGGAGATTAAGTGAGATTCGCACATTTACCTGGCATACACAGGTAAATAATTGTTTACGCCAACCTGTGATTGTCCTCTGAGTCCGTCTAAGTCATCGTGGTTCACAGTTCAAGGACATAAACTAAATGTTTTTCCCTCAAAGTTCTGCAGGGTCTCCTTGGCCCAATATTGCTCCCCAGATGCTCTGGGTCTACAGTTGGGGGTCAGTGATCTCACCTGGGACCTCAGCAGGCATCCAGCCCCTTTCCCCAAACTTTGCCTGATGAAGGATCGTGAAGAAAACTGATTATAGTAACTCCAAAAGGCAGGCCACCGAAAGCCCCAGGAGGCTCTGTTCAGCAATATCAAGAAGGCTTTGGCCTCTTCTACCCGACTTCAGCTGACTCCTTATTAATCATAGCTAACTTTCATGATTAACTACATAGCACCTACTAACAGATTTATCTCTGGATGGCAAATGTGCCAGCATTTAGGGTGAATCACACATATTTACTTTTCAGATGTTAGAGGCTTGATAAAATCTATAATGCCTTTGGCCTCAAACCCTCTGCCTATTAATTATTAAACCCTTGTGTGTTTCAAGGGTAATTGAATCCATGTTTCTAATTAGTTTACACTTAATTCATCAGAACAATTTTTAAAGGCCTGATGGATGTCCCAATAAGCCTCATGGGCAGTTTAATGAATCTTTATTCAAAAACAGATTGGGCCAGGCACGGTGGCTATGCCTGTCATCTTAACACTTTGGGAGGCCGAGGTAGGAGGATCACTGAGGCCAGGAGTTTGAGATCAGCTTAGGCAATAGCAAGACCCCATGTTTCTACAAAAAATAAAAATTACCTGGAGTGGTGATACCACACCTGTAGTCTCAACTACTTAGTATGCTCAGGTAGGAGGATTACTTGAGCCGAAAAGTTTGAAGTTGCAGTGAGTTGTGATGAAGCCGTTGCATTCTAGCTGGGGCAACACAGCAAGACCCTGTCTGGGATGGACGGAAGGAAGGAAGGAAGGAAGGAAGGGAGTTGGACACACACTTAACAGTTAAGAGGGGTACCTCCAGAAAGCAGGTCTGAGGCACGGGCCTGAGAAGGAGAAACTTGTACTTTTTACAGTGTATACACTGCAACTCTGCTTGTATTGTTGTTTTATAAAAGCAGTAAGTACCTATGACTTTCACTATTTTATAGAAACTGCTCAGCAGGAAAAAGAGATGGATTTTTTAAAGGAAATGGACTGAGTGCAAATGAATCCACAGCAGTCAGGAGGAGCCTGGTTTCTGGCCCCAGGATCCCCCTCCTTTAGCCACTTTGCAGCTTAGAGGCCTTAGATGCTACTTAACCTCTGCAAAGGGAATTAATACCACTTACCTGCTGGTGATGTGTCACCTTGTTAGGTAGCATGGATATGACTGTTTTTGGTTTTTGTTTGGGGGGGAGACAGAGTCTCACTTTGTCACGTTGGGTAGAGTACTGTCATATCATAGCTCACAGCAACCTCAGAATCTTGGGCTCATGTGATTCTCTTGCCTCAGCCTCCCATGTAGCTGGGACTACAGGCACCTGCCACAATGCCCGGCTATTTTTAGAGACGAGATCTCTCTCTGGCTCAGGACGGTCTCAAATCTGTAAGCTCAGCAATCCACCCGCCTTGGCCTGCCACAGTTGTACGACTGTTTAAAACCTTTCCGTGTGTCCCCGTGTTGCTTAAGTTACATGTCTAGCTCCCCAGCAGGGCATCTGGGGTCCTGTGTGATTGGGGCCCAGCCACTCCCCACCTTATCCCTACATCCCAGCCACAGGGAACCAACTCAATGTCACTCTGCAGCTCACGTTTCCCTCTATGTTGCCCAGACACATGCACACGCAGTATTTTCTTCATTTGAAACACTCTCCCTAACCCTCCCTCCATGTCCTAGTGAGGTTCCCATCCACTAGCAAGCATCCATTCCTTTACTCCATAAATATGTGTATATCGAGCACCTGCTGTATGCCAGGTACTGTGTTAGGCCCTGGAGCTACAAGGGAGAGTAAAAGAGAAGGAGTTCCTATAGGCCAGGAGATTACAGACTTGGGAAGGAGATGGGCATGGGTTAAATAAACACACACACAAAGCTAAAAGTTTGGATCCGGGGTAATCTGAGCCAGTATCACAAGTTGGGGTGAAGGAGTGTCCCAGAGGATGGAAGTGATGATTGAGTTATGTGAAGACTGAGTAAGAGACAGCTAAGCAAAGGGGCGGATGCAGGGAGGGCACCCCAGGCCCCTCCTAGATGGGTGTCCACAAAGATCTCCCCCAAGAGCAGCTCAGGTGCCCTGGTTGTAAGCACTTGGGCTCCTGGACTGTCTACCTAAATTTTAACCTGTCTCCCTAAAGATATGGTTAAGTTCCTTGAAGGCAGAAGCAATCTTGTTAGGTGCTGTCTCTCTAACACCTGGCATTCCGGGTAGGAATTCAAGAAATGACAGTGAATGAATGAACCAGTGCATCTAGCATGGTGGCTGGCACCTAATAGGGGGTCGGCGTCCTCGTGTCTTTGTTCCCCGTTCCAGCATCCTCACTCTGCTTCAGTACTTAACAAAGACTCTTCCCTCACCCCCATGGGTCCTCCCAGCCTCCTCCTGCCCACAAGAGCACATTCCACAGGGACTCTGGGGAGAGGACCCTTCAAGGACAACCCTATTGACATGCAAGGCATTCCTTTTTAAGGAATCAACAGACAGGTTCTTGGTGGGGGGGGGGGGGGGCTCTGCTGTAATACATATTCATAAGAAGACAGTAAATCTGGCAAATTTGTGGATGTTTACAACTACCAAACAGGTGTCTAATGCCAGTTGACTGAAATCTGCAACCAGCTCCAAATGACTTAAACTACATTCCACCTTAGGCTGATGACAGAATGTGTATTGCCAGTAATCGTGGGAACAAGTGGTAGTGTTTCCCATAACTTGAGCCCAAATGTCCAAATTAAGGGATGCTTAGCTGTGCTTAACTGGTGCAGTCATCACCAGCACCCTAGAAAGCCTCCAATACACAGGGTGTGCAGTTTATTAGCAGTGTCTCTATACATTACGCTTGCTTGTGCCCCATTAGAAAACTTCATTTCACATTAAATCGCAATGCAATAGGATGTTTGCCAGCAAGGAAAGGCCATCTAATTGTGCAAAAGCAGAGACGTGGTGATCGTTTCGGTAATTCATCCAGGCAGGGCTGACACTGCATTATCTGGAAAGCTCTTTGTTCTTTTCCTGCTAATTTTCCCAACTCCTACGGGCTCCCAGCCTTAAGGCCGCCTCCAACTCCCGTTTCCCACCCTGATCCATTATGAGAAGAATCTGATCAGCTTCTATTGTAAATTTAATTTGAAGCAGCCAGACACTGCCTCCTGGCACCCTGGGATGTCGCTGCTTGTGAATAGCTCTAGATGAAATGTGAGATGCTTTCAAGAAGATGGCTGTGAACTCCTGGTGGAAGAAAGGCGTCGCTGGGAGATGAACGGCATCTGCATAGAGACCAGGCTGGGCACCGCGTGTGTATGGGCACCTCTCCGTCAGCCACGCCAGGTGCAGCCGTCAGCACACAGCATCACTCAGAAGTCCCCACTTTGCCGAGAAGGAAACTGAGGCTCAGATGGCTTGACTCACTCACCCAAGGTCGCTGATACAGGAAGTTTTAAAACCTAGGTGGGTCACAAAGCACCAATGCCAAAGGCATTAACTCCTCAAATCAGTCTACCTACTACTGCATTTGGGGGCCAGATAATCCTTTGTTGTGGGCGGATGTACTGTGCGTTGTAGAGTGTTTCCTAACATCCCTGGCCTCAGCCTAGTGTGATATTTTTCAACCTTTTTTTAATCCTAGGACATACATGAGCCTATACTTAAACTTCCAGGGCACACTTAAATTATATTGATCAAAAATAAGAGTGAAAAAAAAAAAGAATATACTTACAGTGATTTGAAAATCTTTTGAAAGTAATTTAATTAACGATCTTTAAAAAATTTCAAGGCACAGCTAAGGAAGACCCTTTCACGGCACACCAGTGTGCCACGGTGCACCAGTTGAAAATTGACTGTTCTAGTAGATCATGAGCACCCCTGAACTTGTGACGACCAAAATGTCTCCAAACATGATCAAATGTTTCTTTGGGGGTGGGGATGAGGTGGCCTGCAAAATTGCCTTCAGGTGAGAACCACCACTCTACTTGATGACATACAAATTGATCAGAGTTTTTTGTCTTTTTGCTTAATTTTGCTAAAACTTTCTACAAATATACAAGTATTGCTTTAGTTTCTACCTCACAATTAGAGAGGTCTATACACTTGATTTAGTTTAATCTGCATCAGCCAAAATCCGGATATCCTTGCTTTACAGATGAGGATGCTGAGGATAAGAGTCAAAGTTACCTGCCAATGCTATGTGGCGAGGGAGAAAATTCATACTCTCGTGTCATCCACATGCAAAACCAGTGTATCATTTGCTGCATGACTCTGCAACTGCAAAAACAGAGTAGAAGGCTTGGCTCTCAGCCTCAGGGAGCTCAGACTCTAATAGCAGGAAGCTTGTTGCTTACAACGCAGCCCAGGAGCAAGCATCTGGAGAAGGGCAAGTTCAAAGAGAGGCTGAGATTGGGGTAGGGAGGAAACTCTGCGTCTTTCATTGGAATGTATCCACAGATAAAGAAGATCAAGGTGTTGGGGGGGGGAGAGATGCATTAAAAATGCAGGGTTTTTGTTTTTTGCTCTTTTTTTTGTTTTTGGAGACAGTCTCACTCTGTCCTGTGGGTAGAGTGCCCTGGCATCCTAGCTCACAAGCAACCTCAAACTCTCGGGCTCAAGCAATCCTCCTGACTCAGCCTCGAGAGTAGCTGGGACTACAGGTACCCACCACCAAGCCAAGCTCGTTTTTCTATTTTTAGGCTGATCTCGAACTCCTGAGCTCAAATAGTCCACCCACCTCCACCTCCCAGAGTGTTAGAATTACAGGGGTGAGCCACTGTGTCCAACCTAAAAACACAATTTTGCAGTTACTTCAATTCACTAACATAATCCACACAGAAAGCCCCCAAGTGATGCCAGCAGAGAAACCTGCCAAGGGTATCTTGGTGGTCCTGCCCCAATGTCAGTGTGGGAGGGAGAGGAGGAAGGGCTGCAGGGGATCAGCAATGCCATCACATACTCACTCTACACACACTCACACTACACACAACGAATGATGCCCAAGCCCAGGCCCAGGGCCTGCCTCAGTGCCTCCCCACCCTCCACAACACCCCAGTCTAAAACATTTGATGAGTGGGCCACTGATGAAGTGTCAGGACAGGCACCAAAGGCCCTCCGAAAGCTCCAGGTTACTAGGTCTTAAGGACAGAAGGGCAGGGAAGGATGCAAACAACGTTATGGACCACTTCAGGATCTGCAGCCAGGGACTCACACACAATGACCCCACAAGGCAGTGTCATCTCCATTTTATAGCCGAGGCTTGGAGAAGCCCAACCCCACATGAGGTCATAGCATTAATAAATGTAGATCCCAGATAGGCATAAATCTAGGCCTGTCCCCACTGTACCCTTCTGTCTCACAGGAAAACACTGAGAGAAGAGGTGACCTACCTGTTTTCCCAGACAAGAGGAGAAAAACATCAGTGCAGCAAATACCCTGGTAAGCCCTGAGAACACATTTTACTGAACACTGGAATTCACTGCAGTTTGTTTGTGGTTTCCAAGCCAGATACCGCAGAGCTCTCCTCCACTCCTCTCTTTTTCTTATTCCCACTCCACAGTCTCTATAAATCCACTCTTAACTCTGGGGACAACACTTTCTGAGAGCGCACAAATCCACATCGTCTTTGCCCTTATGGGTACTACGTGTGGTCTGGGCTGCTGCAGCCTCTCCCTGGCCCCAGGGTTGCCAGTCTGGCCCCAACTTCAGTGCATTTCCATACCACAGCCAGGCCATGCCAAAATCATCTGCTTAAAACCCTTCATTAGAAGGGTATCTACAAAACACCTGCAGCAAACATCATATTTAATGGAGAAAGATTGAAGGTTGTTCCCCCAAGATCAGGAATAGAACAGAGACATCCCCTCTCACCACTTCCATTCAATATCATATTAATTCTAATGAGGTTCTAGCTAGTGCAATCTGGCAAAAAAGAAAGAGGGGAGGGGAAGGGAGGAGAAAAGAGGAGAGGAAGAAGGAAGGAAGGAAAGATGGGAGGGAGACAGGGAAGGAAGAAAAGCATCCAGATTGGAAAAGAAGAACTAAAATTGTTTTATTCACAAATACAACAACTTGAAGGAGCAATGAATTCAGCAAGATCATAGGATACAAGATCAACATACCAAAATCAATTGTATTTCTATATATAATTATATTAGCAATGACTAGTCCAAAAATTAAATTAAAAAAATTTCGATTCGCAATGGAATCAAAAATATAAAAACCATTATAAGAGACATTTCCAGTTTGAGATGGACAGCCAACAAGATAACCTGTTAAACCCGCCTCTGCCTGATGCCCTAAATTCTCATGGAAATGATCTAAAGTATATAAAGAGATGGAATAACTATGTCAACTTTGAAAACCAAGAAAAGGACGTCCCTATGTGCTACAAACACTAAGGAATTTATATAAGATACAGAGCCCATAAGACCCAATTAAGAAAAAGTCCAGACAGGCAGGATGTTGTCAGAGAAATACAGCTTAAAATGTGCTTCCCAGAAGTAATTAACTACTAGCAAGATAAAATTCACAGAGATAAGGTGAAAAAAACCTTGAAGACAGAATAAAGTAAGTAAGTAAGCTTAAAAATAGCAAGCATTAAGTGCCATAGAAGAGCAAATGTATCGGTTATCACCAAAAAATGTGAGTGGACTAAACTTTCCTGTTGAAGGATAAAGACTCCCAGTTAGGATTCTAAAACATTCAGCCATTATGCATGTTGTACTAAGAGCTACCCTTAAAACAATGACGTGGTCATATTAAAAGTATATAAATTGGCAAAGACAGACCCAGTAAAAGCAAACCTAAAAGAAAAAAAGGTGACAGTGTTAGTATCAAAATGGAATTTAATTAAGGCAAAAAACATTGGGGGATAAATTTCCAATTTATATTGGAAAAAACATGTGTAATTTATTCTGAAGCTCTAATAGTTAAAATATATCTATGTACCAAAGAGTATAGCATCAAAACATATAAAATAAAAATGTAGAAATAAAAAAAGAACTCCATAAAATCTCCAGGGAAAACGTGAGGCCTATCCACTGTTTACCTTGACAAATATCAATTAGGTAGTAAATAAGAAATCAGAAAGATGGAATGATATTAATAACATATTTTTTTTTTTTTGCCCTTCAACCACAGAATATCTATTTCAAATACTCACTGGAACTGTTTCAAAAAATGATCTTAGAGAGAAAAAAGTCAACAAATTCTCCAAAGTAGAAATCATAATCTGATCATAATGCAATAAAACTAGCTAATAATTTTTTAAGTATAAACAAATATTGCTTGAAATTTTGAGGGAAAACCCTAGAGTAAAAGAAAAGAACAAAACCGCAATTAGACACTCTTTCTAAAATAACAACTAGCCATCAAAATTTATGGGATATGGTCAGAGTTGTACTTAGGGGAAAATGCCTCCTAATATTTTTATTATCAAAGAAGAAATCATAAAACTAATTCAATTCACGAAATCAGCAAAAGAGCAACATCAGCCTAAGGTAAGGGGGAGAAAAGAATGGATAAAGATAAAAGCAGAAATCAATAAGTTAGATAATAGAGAAAGCATAAAATTGATAGCCCTGGCATGGGAACTTTAAAAAGAGCAATCAAATAGGCAAACTTCCGGCAGGAACTAATTGAGTAAGAAGAAAGAAAACACAAACCACAGGAGCAGATGAGAGAGAGGGATATAACCTAGACACTGTGGAGCTGGAAATGGTGAGGGGGGAAGCTGTGCACAGTCCTAGGCTAATACACTTGATAATCTCAATAAAATGGGTGACTCTCTGGGCTCATTGTAGACAAAAACTGACTCACGAATTAAAAAAAAAAAATCCCAAGTAGATGACTATATTTAAAAAATCGTCACAAAGACCTAAGGGTCCCCACCAAACACATGCTTGCGGTCTCCCCTGCATGCCCCTAAAAGGCACTATTCTAATACCTTCAAGGACAGCACACTCCAGGGTTACTCAGACCATCCTCTAGGGCAGAGGTTCTCAACCTGTGGGTCGCAACTCCTTTGGGGGTCAAACGACCTTTTCACAGGGGTCGCCTAAGACCACCCTGCATATCAGATATTTACATTACAATTCATAACAGTAGCAAAATTATAGTTATGAAGTAGCAACAAAAACAATTTTATGGTTGGGGGTCACCACAACATGAGGAACTGTATTAAAGAGTCGCAGCACTAGGAGGGTTGAGAAACAGTGCTAGGGTCTCTTCCGCTTCTTAATGCCACCCAACGTGTGAGAGCCCCCAGTTCCAGGGGTGCTAAAGCCCCTCAGCCTAGTTCACATGTCCTTGGCTACTTGTGCAATGAATTGGAATGAGCCAGTCACAAAAGATGACAGAGATTAGGAGCCCCCAAAGGGACAACCTGCTCAAACATGTCTGGTTGGCTGGAGTGGCCCATGCCATGGCTGGAAACATGTCCAGGTCCTTCTGTGTCCTCACGACCAGAAGAAGCCTCCCCTGCCACAACTACTTCCCCAGGTCAGGGCAACCAACATCCATCAATGCCTCCAAACACAGGCCAGCCAGTCCCCACTCTGTTATATGTCCCCCTCAGAGTCAGAAAACCAAGTGTCAGAAAAACAGAAGATAGATCCCATCTGTGGGGACCCCGCCTAAAAAGCAAGAAAAGGAATTAGAGGCTCTGCTTCCAGTTGTCCCACCTCAACCAAGTGCTCAGGAGACTTGCTCAGACTTTCTGTCTTTCAAACGTTCATTTCATTTCATCAAAAGTTTATGCTGCTGCCCCTGTCACCTGAGCTCAAAAATCTGACAGAGAGGCTCACTCCCTTGTTACTTCATTCAGTCTCACAGTTTTAAGCACACCATTCTGTCCCAGTCTGCCAATTTATTATCTCAAGCCTCAATGCCATTGAACTCTAAATTCACAGATTTAAGTGGACATTCAATGGACCCATCTGGATATCTTATAAGCACCTTAAATTTCACATGACCAAACAAAAGTCTTAACCTCCAGTTCCTACCTCACCTTTTGCCATATGCTTCTTCTGCGGCTGTCCCCATCTCAGGAAACAGCTTTTTTTTTTTTTTTTTGAGACAAAGCCTCAAGCTATCCCCCTGGGTAGAGTGCTGTGACATCACACCTCACAGCAACCTCCAACTCCTGGGCTCAAGTGAGTCTCTTGCCTCAGCCTCCCAAGTAGCTGGGACCACAGGTACCTGCCACAATGCCCGGCTATTTTTTGGTTGCAGCCATCATTGTTGTTTTGGCGGGCCCCAACTGTATTCGAACCTGCCACCTTAGGTGTATGTGGCTGGGTGGCTGGCGCCTTAGCTACTTGAGCCACAGGCGCTGAGCCAGGAAACAGCTTTTGTTGTTGTTAAGAGAGAGTCTTGCCCTACCATCCAGGCTGCAGTGCAGTGCTCAATCACAGCTCATTGCAATCTTGACCTCTTGGGCTCAGGCAATCCTTCCACCTCAACCTCCTAAGTAGTTGCAACTACAAGCAGGCACTCCCACGCCAAGCTAATTTTTAAAAAATTAGCTAATTTGGCTAATTTTTAAAAAATATTTTATAGCGATGGGATCTTGCTTTGTTGCCCAGGCTGATCTCAAATACCTAGACTCCCACCTCAGCCTCCCAAAGTGCAAGGATTATAGGTGTGAGCCACTGTGCCTAGCTCAAGAGCTACTTTTTTTTCCTACTAGTCATTAAAGCCAAAGAGACTGGGATCATCCTGGTCCCCTTGTGTCTCATACTGCTGACTCCTTACCCAATACAACAGCAAATCCTGCCCACTCTGTGTTTAGAATACAAACCTCCCCCTTCTCTGCCCTGAGCTGTTACAACAGCCTCCTCCCTGCTAGCCTCCAGCCTCACCCCTTTCCCTTCAGCCTCCCCACAGCAGCCCAAGATCCCCCAAAGCAGATTTTTCTTCTGCTCAGAACCATCTAAGGGTTTCCTGTTTACCTCTGGGCCAAGGCCAAAGTCGTTACTTGGCTATGAGGCCCTACAGAATCTACTACCTCCTGCCACCTCCCAGCCTCACCTTCCCCTTTCAGGATTCCTGTCCACGGGCTCGGCTGGGGCCTATAGCCCTTGCCTCATGCATCTGCTTGTCTACTTGTGAGACAGATTCACCCTTGTAGATCACAGAGGTGACACCTGAAATGGCTGAGAATGAAACCTCAAACACTGCAAGTACCCCTCATCTACAGGGCTGGCTGTACATGGCAGGACAAAGGCCTTGACATTCCCCATGCCCTTAGCCTGACGCTTTCCCCTGCATAGGATGACAGACATGATGCTCACTGATCCAGCCCTCTGCTCAAACGACTCCCCCTTAGAAAGGCCTTCCTCAGCCACACTATAAAACTATCACCCTCTTGCCTGAGCCCAAGAAGTCAAGATTGCGTGCCTGCCTTCATAGCATATTCTAGCATAATCATGTTAGATATTGCCATGCTGTCTCCCCTTAGCATGTACCTCCATGAAGGCAGTGCCTTTGTTTTGCTCACTGCTGTATCCCCAGCACCCAGGCCAGCATCAGGACATAGGTGCTCATGAGGTATGTGTGGAAGGAATGAGTGAAGAAGACTTGGAGCCCTTTTCACAAAGGTTATCAGAACACATCATGTGCCAGCCCCGCTGAACATCAAGGGAAAATGGATTAGCCCAGTCTCCAATGGGAGAAGCTACTAGTCAGCAGGTCCCCAGAGGCTCTCCCCACCCCTGACCAAGACTTCCTAGACTCATCTCTGCACTGCCCCAGAGGAGAAAAGAAGAGGGCTAGGAGCTGTCCCTGTAAATGTGCCTGTGACCCTGTTCCAGGAGCTGGGAACACAAAGGCTCAAACACAAAGCTTGGAGGTTCAGCACTTGGTGGCAGGGAACCACTCATTAGAGCATCCAGTCATTAGAAGCAACTAGCAGCTTGGCGCCTGTGGCTCAATCGGCTAAGGCGCCAGCCACGTACACCTAAGGTGGCGGGTTCGAATCCCCAGCCCGGGCCCGCCAAACAACAATGATGGCTGCAACCAAAAAATGGCCAGGCGTTGTGGCAGGCGCCTGTG